>CAUYQG010256395.1:0-12749 GCA_963574415.1 Tarsius wallacei
TGAGAGAATAAACTAAAGCAGAAATAATCTGGGCATAATACTTCTAAGTTATCAGGATTTAATGTTTTTAAAATCAATAATAAGTAAAAAATATAACTGCCTGGTATTGATACAAGAACAGACATATAGGCCAATGGAATAGAATTGAGATTCCAGAAGCAAAACCTCAATTTCTCAACCAACTCATCTTCGACAAAGCCTCCACCACTTACCACTGGGGAGAGGAGAACCTATTCAGTAAATGGTGCTGGGAAAACCGGCTGACCACATGCAGAAGACTCAAACAAGACCCCTATCTATCCACATACACAAAAATTAACTCTAAATGGATCAGAGACCTAAATGTAAAACCTCAAACCATAAGAAATTTAGAAAATGCAGGGCACACTCTTATGGAAGTTGGAACTGGCATCCAATTCCTGAGCAAAACCCAAAGTGCCCAGGCCGTAAGAGATAAGATAGACAAGTGGGACCTCATTAAACTGACAAGCTTCTGCAAAGCAAAAGAAAACATCAAGAGGGCAGGGAGACAGCCCACAGACTGGGAAAAAATATTGCCAACTCCATGTCTGACAAAGGCCTAACCTCAAGGATCTAGGAGGAACTCAAACGTGCTGAAAAGAAATAAACAAACAACCCCATTATAAGTGGGCAAAAGATATGAACAGATACTTCTCAAAAGAAGGCATACGAGTGGCCAACAGATACATGAAGAAATGTTCATCCTCACTAGTCATCAAGGAGATGCAAATTAAAACTACACTGAGATACCACCTAACTCCAATCAGAATGGCCATTATCAATAACTCAAAAAATAACAGATGATGGAGAGGATGTGGTGAAAGGGAACCACTTCTACACTGTTGGTGGGAGTGTAAACCAGTACAGCCTCTGTGGAAATCAGTGTGGCAATTCCCAAAAGCTCTGAAAATCGACCTTCCATATGATGCCACAATCCCCATACTGGGGATTTTTTTCACCTCTGCAAAAACATTTTTAGACATTATGTTTCCTATTGGACATGCTGTTCATTATGTTCAGTGTATCTTCTGGAGTTCTTAGGAAAATTAAGGTTAGAAAAATCTTTATTTACTATTTAATCTGTATCTATAATGTTAAGGACTTTATTCCTCCTTTTGCCTTATTTTAAATTTCAAGTATAAATTTTGTTCTCATTTTCTGTTATATTTCTGTATCATTACATTACTTAATATGTCTTCTATAACTCTCAAAATAATTTAAATCAGAAAAAATCTTGATTTCTTAGTGATTTTGAAAGACGATGAAAGTCATATAGTTCTATTTCTGCTTGTGTCCTATTTGAAATCTTAGATATAAATTTGTCCTTATTTTATATAGCTTGCCTCATTGGTATTTTAAAACACACTATTGCAAAATATTGCAAATATATAAAACCTTTATAAACATATAATAAGCATTCATGTATTAATGACTTTTTTAAATGAAAGAATATACGACATTTAAACTTGTCTCATTTATTTTAGAAAAAAATATATATTTTACAATCAGTACATCCCTGATGTCTTTTTCTAATGGCATTTTTTTTCTTCCACAAGTTGACCATGTGGCTAAAGTATTTGACTACCCCTCCAAAACATTTTGCTACACGGTTATTTTTTTATATATATATCCATAAACCTATAGGTTTTTCTTTTGATTTTCCAAATTAATTTTTAAGTTAATTAATTTATTCATAGACCCATAGATTTCTGCAGGAAAGTTCTCATATTTATGATGTGAGTCTTAATATCCATGAATAGTAGTCATGTCTGTCCCATATTTATTTTTCAAAACGTTTTGTAATTATTTTGAAAAAGTTTTTGTATAACATTTTGTGAATGTACCTTCAGATAATTAATAAAATTGCTATCGTAATGACATGTATATATCGTCTCTGTTATATTTTTCAAATGTATCATTCTGATGTCACATATGGGATCACCAAATGTGCACTTGCTCCGCACAGTTAAAATACAAAATAAATATTATTAGGTAAATTTTCAAGCACATAGTCAATAAAGCGTTCAGCATTCCTTAAACTCTCATTGTCCCCAAAAACTTGTGTTTAAGCCAATCATAAGGAGGCACCATAAAAAATTCTCCAGAAGAGGAACTCACCCTAACATTTCTAAAAAAGAAAATAAATGGAAACTTCTTCATCAAGGAAGAATAAGCTCACAAAGTTTAGCTGCTGGTAGTAGCTTGTACTAGATTAAGACAACTCAAAATCAAGAATGTAGTTTCTTGTTAAACTAAATGGAAGAATAATGGGGGCCACCTGTGCTATGTGGAGTTGTTTTCTTCAGGAAAAAAAAAAAAACTTTTATCTAGTAATATTATTATTTATCTTGCATCCGAAAAAATTGCAATGTTCTTAATAAACAGAATATACTGTCTATATCTTTTTCATGTTTTACATAAAATCATCATCTACAAATATTGATAGTTTCTCTTTCCCACCCACAATAGCTGTCTCATTTGTCTTGCTGTTTTCTCTATAAGGATCTTTCTATATACCTAAAGGCACTTATCATTTTAAGGAAGTCTCTCTTAATTTTTAGATCACTAAAAGTTGTTTTATTGTAAATTCACAAACTATGCTACAAGTTTATCAATTTTTTCTGTGCTCATGTTTATTATCTTGATGGATATTAAATAATCTGAATGATCATGTGGATATTAAAATAATTCTGCTTTCAGATAGAAAGCATGTGTATTCACTATATACTTTTAAAAAACTGTTCTTTTTGATCTGTTAGTGGGTTATTTAAAATGGCTGCATCTATGTATTTAATTTATGTATCTTTTAGTTTCTCTCCAACTCATTTTGCTATAAAAATTTACTCATCTTCAAAGGAGAAGTAAGATACATAGCTTCTTTGTTGGTGTGAAATTTTAATTTCATTGCTAATGGTCATTGATAGGTTTTGATTGTGCCATACTCTATTTTAGTCAATCTTATTTTCATTTTTAAATTCTAGAATGCCAAACATAGTTTACATTTTAGAAAAATCATTGGCATAGATTTGTTCGATGTTAGATTTTATGATCACCCTTGCATTCCTAGGATGATCACCCTCTAAACTATTTTTGATAAGATGTTTTAGGGGTTTGAAAGTACACACAATAATAATGGTAAGTGGTGGAAGTCTAAAAGTTACTCTACTGTAGTCAAGCAATGCAGTCACTTCAATTTGAAGGTGGATACTCAAGACAGTAACAATTTCTGTTTCAGAGAAACAAGCACATCTATATGAAATCCCCAGGAAGACTCCTGGTAGCCTAATCCTGGTAAAGATTTAATGTGGTCTTGTATTTATTTTCTTGAGGTTTCTTTTCTTGTGATCCCTTCAATTACTTCTGAAGTTCTGGGCATATCACTCTTTAACACCAGCTGTGAACAAAAAAATCTCAGCACATTTCTCAGTGTGTAAGAAGAAATAAGGAAAGGTCATCAGCCAGTTTTCCATGATCATACTCTTTCAGGAGACTCAAGTTATGGTTTTTAGATTTTGTCATTTTTATTGATAATTTTAAAAATATAAAATGCATTACTGATATTAGATCTTGCTTTTTTCTTATTTATGAATTTCTACTTTTTTATTTTAATATTTCCTCATTGTAAACTCTTTAGTATAATTCATTATTTTGTGTCTTGCTTCTCAAGTTTAGGTAGTTTAATGATTTTTAATGCTTTCTGTTGTAATACACAAACACACACATATATAACTGCAAATAGAGATTATTTCAATTCCTCTTTTCTGTTCCTGTGCCCAAACTTGCTTTATTTTGTCTGACTGAATTGATTAATTGCACCATGCAAGGCTCAATAGTAATGGAAAGCATGGGTGTCCTTCCCTTGTTGCTGATTCTACTATGTCAAAGGGACACAGGAGTTGACTTGAGGGGGCTTCACTGTCCAAATCTGAGATAGCTGAGTACCAAAATGAATTTTGTTGAATACTAGAAAAGAATTTTGGATTATATAATGACACCTGAAAAATATAGATAGAACAGACTCAGTTTACTACTAAATTTCTTTTTTAAAAAATTCTCTGAGTTCACATGGATATTGTCTTAGTGCATATAATTATTACATTAATCCAGAGCTTAAATCTCAATCTTATGTCCTCATACACGGGACTTTTTCTTTTTGAGGTTCATTTTTTACCCTAACCAATATGCCCCTGTTGCCATATTGAACTTTCTGTTTTTACCAAACAAACCAGGCGTGTTATGATTCTGTGATTGCCTTCCTTGTTTTTCTACTTACAGTTCCACCAAGAGGATGGGAATGTTGCAGTCTGTCAGGGTTTTTGCATCCTCATTAAAGGCATGGTTTTGCTGCCCAGATCATGGGTCTCCGCCACGGACTATGAGGGGATTGCCTTGGTGGGGGGTTGTAAAACAATAGAGAAAATAAGAGAAAACATGAGAAGCGAGGAGGAGGGTGAATTCCACGCTCCCTGTAAGTTGTAGGAGTGCCCCATTCTGCTTCTCAAGCAAGAATAAAAACTGTCCTTGAGTGCTTCCTGTCAGCACCACTGGGTTCCCTTGAGAATTTCCTCAAGCACGCCTGTCCCCAATGCCTTCTGTCCTGGTTTTAAGGTTTATTTTCAAGGAAAAAAAAAAAAAAAGGATGAGAAAAGCGTATTTTCTCTTACCAAGAAGTGAGACACTATTCTAAGCAGTGTGACTAGTGTGTTTTGAAATCTTGAGTCCTGTTAAATTCCTATGGCTGTGTTCATCTTGCCATCTTAGCCGGCTGTCGTCTTGCTTAGGTTCACAACGCAGGTTCTGTTTGACTTTCTGCAGCAGCATTTAGATATCCCCTGAGTGTTAGAAGTCTTTGCAGACACTGACTATTTAGGTCTGTCCCTCAAGGCCTGGTTTGGGACTCAGCAGGGCTCCTCTTGCAATTCAGTTCTCCAAGTCTTCGCCATACTTCCTTGAATTACTTTCCCACATATACAGCAGAGAGCTGAGGCCAACACAGGCTTTGGGGCTTCCTTCCCAAGCTCCCTCCTCTCAGGAATTTCCTCTGTACTCTCCTCATGCGAGGAATATCTTTCACCGTTGCTGTAGCCAGAGAGATTTGACTTATCTTAGTGTTCTATGTCTCAGCATCCAACACTGTCAAACAGTGCCACATGACTGAGGCTATCTTCAGGGTAAAACAGTCTGAGAAAAGAGAGATAAAGCAATCAATCAGTTATTCAACCAATCAACAGAGACTGTTTTCCTTACATTCTTTGCACAGTTGTGGCCCTTTCCCTGATTCCTCTGCCAAGAGGACAGATTTTTCTCTAATGGTGGGGGTGCTTCTGTGGCGATAATGACAGAATGGATCTGGGCCTGGAGGTAATGTTGAGGCAGGTTTGTGGGAGAAAAAAATAGCATAATAAAAATAGTGGGAATTCTAGCTATACTCTTGCTTCCAGAAACCTTTTTTCCATGTCCCCTGTCCATGGCCTTTGGTGGTGTTATGCTGATTTATCTTACTACACAATTATGGACTCAGTACACCTTTGGGGCATAGCTGGACAAATAAAATAAAAAGAAAGAAAAAGAAAAGAGAGGGAAAAGGAAAGAAAAAAAACCTCACCTACAGTGTTGCATAAATATTGCTTTGAATTTGACTTTTTTCTCCCAATTCCACTGCTATTAACCGCCTTTCAGTGTTCAGGCATTGTGTGTGTGTGTGTGTGTGTGTGTGTGTGTATGTGTGTGTGTGTGTGCATTTTTTGTTTTTTACCAGAGTTTTTGTTATATTCAGTGAGAGACAAAGACTGTAGAGGTATTGAAAATTTTTCTTCCAGAGAACTGGAGAACTGGAATTCCACAACTTACGGTTTTTAAATTAAGCAACATCTTAACTGCTCTTGTAATTTTACAATAAAATATAATAACTTTATTGTAAGGGATTTTGAGCTAGTTATTTTGTGGGTTACCTTCCTTTTAGAACATATTACTATCTCCTTTTTATAAATTTGCGAAAAAGAACTCAGTACTATGCACTGTTTATAACAGATATACTTTATATGTAAAAATTAAAATATTAAAAAGTTTTAAATGATATATCTACACTTATGAAAAGAAAGATGTTATATACTCCAAGACAAGAAATATTGCTGCACATTGAGAAGAGCATTTGGGACTATAAAAGAGTAAATTCAATAAAAAAATTTCAAAACTATGCAGTAATAACAACTTTACTATATATGTAAAAGAAAGCATAAAAATCTACACACATAGTTGGAGATTTGACAACTCCTCTCTTAGTCATTGACCCAATAAGTAGTCCAAAGTAAGGTACAGTCTTTTCAAAGTTATAAGCATCTATCGTAATAGATAATATACTGGATCATAAAAAAATCTCAACAAATATCTAAAAATGGAAATAACAGAAAACTTATTTTCTTACCACAGCGTGATGTAATAAAAGTATTTTTTCTCACCACTGTGCAATGATTTAGGTACAAAACAATAAGGACAACCACAAAATATTCAAATGTTGAAACACATGAAAAATCACAACAGAAATTATAAAATACTATAAACTGAATGTTCATAAACGAAATAGTCTCACAAATCTTATCGGGTTCATCTAAAGCTATCATTAAAGAAAATATATAGTATTAAGTTAATACAATAGAAAAATAAAACAAAGGCTGAAAGTCATTAAGTTTTGTATTTGTTCCAAGAAGTTAGAAAACAGAAGAAACTTAAGTTACCTAAAATAAAAGAAAGAAATAATAAAGATCAGAAAGAAATTACATAAAAAATAAACATGCAATTCAGAAATTCAATAGTTATTTTTTAACAGATGAACATAATTTTTTATTTAAAAAAGAGAGAGCAAGAAGGTACAAGTTGTCAAGTCAGTAATATAAACCAGAGACGGTTACCATTTATATTAGAGATATAATAGAGTAATGTGAACATATTTATGCCAAATTTGAAAATTTGAAGAACATGAAAAATTCCTTAAAAAAACTAACTCAAGACAAAACATAAATACAGATTTGCAATATTTATTTCTCTATTAAAAACATAAAATCAGCATTTAAAAATTTTTCAACAAATAAATCACCACACCAATGCAACTTTATTGATGATGTCTATAAGACATTAATGGGAAAATGATGAGACACTTATATAAACTATTGTAGAAGACAGAAACATCTGAAAGACTGGGAACGTGCTTTATGAGACCAATAGCACTGAAAAAAAGACATTTCAAGAAATCAAAATTTTGGGTCAACTTCTTTCAAACATAAAAACATCTTAAATGAAATATCAACTACTCAAATCCAGGTATACATAAAGTGAATTATCTATCATCAACAGGTTTCCATTATCTCCAAAATACAAGATTTGTTTAACTATACAACAGTATTTGTGAATTTAATGTTTATTTAAAACTTAAGGCCTGGTAAGGTGGCTCACACCTATAATTTCAGCACTTTGGAAGGCCAAAGTAGGAAACTCTCTTGAGCCCAGGAGTTCAAGATGAGCCTGGGCAACGTTGTGAGAGCCTGTCTCTAAAAAAAAACATAAGAAAAGAAAATTAGCTGGGTGTGGTAACACACCTGTCATCCCAGGTACACAGGAGGATGAGGCGGGAAGAATACGGAAGCCCAGGATTTCGAGTTGTAGTGAGCTATGATCACACCACTGCACTTCAGCAATATAACATTTATTTTAAAAGTATATATTTAGAAAATTATGATGAAAATTAATAGTGTATTTTTGAGAGAAAATATGTTTTTTTTTCCTCAGGAAATTTACCTATGGTATTTATTTCCAGTC
This sequence comes from Tarsius wallacei, assembly GCA_963574415.1. Classification (NCBI taxonomy): domain Eukaryota; kingdom Metazoa; phylum Chordata; class Mammalia; order Primates; family Tarsiidae; genus Tarsius; species Tarsius wallacei. The sequence goes on from CAUYQG010256395.1 coordinate 7,834, forward strand.
ATAAGCACAAAGTCCTATAACAGTTGACCATTTAGTTAGTTCATTCTTCTCTTACCATTACAGACTTACAAAGGGGAAAAAACAGAAAATACTTTTTTATATTTATATATAATTTTCCAGTTTCTATTACATTATTTTTATTCTGATTCTTTTGAATTGTAATCAATTTTCATTTTCTGCAAGTAATGCATTAATTTACATTTATTGTTCAAAGACTGTAGAAGTATATATTTCATAATGTGAAATTTCACTCTAACTCTTTCCATCCCAATTACCTTTACCTAAGTACAATCACATGTGTTTAATTACAAAAAGAATGAAATATCTATTCAATTGTGGTTTTTTTCTAAAAGAAGTTCTGCATTTTTTCAGAAACATTATTTTTAGTGCAGTTTTGGGTTCACAGAAAAATTAAGAAGATAGCACAGAGTTTCCCATATGCCACATGCCCTCTCATGCAGAGCCTCCCTGGTTATCAAAATCTCCCACCAGGGGTGGTGCAATTGTTACCGATGTACTTACATTGACATATCATTTTCACCCAAAGTCCATAGTTTAATTAGGGTTCAATCTTAGTGTTGTACACTATGAGTTTGGACAAATTTACAATGACATATGCTAATAATTATAGTATTATGCAAAGTAGTTCACTGCCCTTAAAACATACTGTCCTTGGCAATCAAGGACCTTTTTATTGTTGTCACATTTTGCCTTTTCCAAAGTGTCGTAGTTGGAATCATATAGCATGTAGTTTTTTGCAATTGGCTTCTTTTACTTAATCATATGCATTTGAGTTTCCTCCATGTTTTTGGATGTGTGTGTGTGTGTGTGTGTGTGTGTGTGTGTGTGGCTTGATAGCTCATTTCTTTTTAGTGCTGCATATTCCATTGCCTGGATGTACCACAGTTTATTTATTCATTCATCTACTGAAGGACATCTTGGTTGATCTCAAGTTTTGGCCATATGTATGAAGCTGTTATAAACATCCATGTGAAAGCTTTTGTTGGACATAAATTTTCAACTCCTTTGAGTAAATGCCCAGAAGTGTGATTGCTGGATCATATGGTAAGAGTATGTTTAGTTTTACAAGAACCTCCAAACTGTCTTCCAAAGTGACTATACAATTTTGCATTCCTACCAGCTATGAATGAGAGTTCTTATGGCTCCACATGCTCATCCGTATTTGGTACTGTCCTGTCAGTGTGTAGAGGTCTCTCGAAGTTACATTGGCTTGTTTCCCTGATAATATATAATCTAGAGTATTTTTTCATATGCTTATTTGCCGTCTGTATATCTTCTTTGGTAAAGTGTCTGTTAAAGTCTTTAGCACATTTTCAAATTGAGCTGCTTGTTTTCTTATTGTTGAATCTGAAGTGTTCTTTCTATATTTTTGTATAACAGTCCTCTGTCAGTTATATCTTTTGGAAATATTTTCTCCCAGACCGCAGCTTGTCTTATTATTCTTTTGATGATGTCTTTCATACAGCAAAAATAACTTTAATGAAGTCTAAATTATCAATTATTTCTTATATGGATTTTGCCTTTGGTGTTGTAACTAACCAGTCATCCCCAAACCCAGGCTCACCTAGAGTTTCTTATATTACCTTTTAGGAGTTTTATAGTCTTCCATTTTATTTTTAGGTCTGTGATCCATTGAATTGATTTTTGTGAAGGCTGTAAGGTTTGTAACTAGATTCATTTTGTTAAACATGAAAAAATTTAAGTTGTTAAAGCATCATTTGTTGTTAAGACTATCTTTTCTTCATTGTATTGCCTTTGCTAGTCTGCCTAATTTTAATTGACTTTAGTTATATGGGTCTATTTCTGGGCTCTTTATTCTGTTCTATTGAACTACTTTGTCTATTATTTTGCCAGTGCCACATTGTCTTGATTATTATAACTTTCTGGTAAGTCATGAAGTTGGGTAGTATCAATTCTCTTGATTCTTCTCTTTAAAAATTGTTGTTTGGGCCTTTCTGGGTCTTTGACTCTCCAAATAAACTTTAGAACTCATTTATCAGCATCCACAAAATGATTTACTTGGAATTTGACTGAGATTTGCATTTTTTAAGTCAAAGTTGGTTATCAATTTGATTTAAATTGCTTTTATTGCATCATCATTTTTCTTGGAAATCTTTCCATATCAATTAATGTAGCTTTTTCCTATTATTCATTGCTACATGTTTAGTTTTGCATATTATGATACTTAAAAACATTCAACTATTAATGGATATAGGAGGGGTGACCCCCCAAAAAAAAACAGAATTATTTTTTGGAAGCTGGATCCCTTGTAAGTATAGGTTTTCCCCTCTAGGTAAGTGTTCTAGGAACTCGTTAGCATCAGTGTACTATCTACCATTGTGAGAGGCTGTGTTTGGCTTCAGTGAATCTTTTTTTTCTTTTTCCCAGAGTCTTTCAATGCATCTGCCTGTTATTAAATGCAATTATTGAAACTGCTATAAAGAGTTGAAATGGTGGGTGATTTACCTGACCAACCTGTCCACACCACACTGAGTGTTTAGCAGGGGTTTTTTTTGGTGTTTATTTTTTGTTTTTTACCAAAAACAGCATGATCCCATTCCCAGCCTTCCCTAAACACCCGATCTCATCCCAAGTGCCAAGTGACTTTTTTTGTTTGTTTCCCCTGATGAAAAAAGTCTTCAAAGGAATTGTTTTGTCAATGTGGAAAAGATGAAACAAAAAACGGCAGAAGCACTAAAAAGGTATCAAAATTGATGAGTTCAAAAACTGTTTTGAGCAGTGGAAAAAGTATCTAGATAGGTGTATTGCATCAAATGAAGAGTACTTTGAAGGTGACTGAAGTTTAAACATGTAAGAATAAATGCACAATATTTTATACATAATTTCCTGGATTTTTGGGTCTCCCTCATGCAGAATATTTTATTTTAATATTTGTATAACTATACATATATACTAGCATGCACAATACATGTATATAATTATTTTAGGTTATATTCTTGGATTTTTTCTATTTAAATTTGATGTACAGTGCCAAATCCTTCCAAAAATGTTTTAATATTTTGTATTCTTGCAAACTGTTTGTAAGTGTGTCTGTCTCACCATGTGCTTGCTTATATAACTGTTAGAAAAGTGTTGAGTGAAAAAGAATGTAATTTTTTAAAATCTGTTTATCCCTTATTAATTCTGAGATTGAATATATTTTCTAAGTGTGCTATTATAATTGCTTTGTAATTTTATCACATTATATTTTTCTAAACCTGAAAGTAGAATTATGTCTGTATCCTTCATCTCTTCAACTTTGACATAGGAAAAGAAAAGATTTTCCTATATGGTTGTAAATATTGTTGAATCTGTTTTAATGAACTATCAAGGTCCACTGTTAAAGCCAGAGAGTAGAATTTGATATTTGTGTGGACAGAAGAGAAAGATGGGATATAGTCAGGATAGGTAAATGAATTGAAGAGTGGATTACTGAAAGATGGGTGAACATAAAAAATTAATGCTGATCTCGTTGTAAGTGGTCTGGAGGCAATATGCCCACAGCACCTTGAGGATATCCCTCACTTGATTGTAGGGTCTCTAGGTTACACATCCATGATTAGGCAGTTCACTGTCCCCAGAAGGCTTGTAGGGAGGTAGATTCTATTCCAGTTTTTAACCTAGGTATTATTTGTAGGTCATATCCTAGTGTATGGTACTCATAATCACCCCTACAGATGCATGCCTTTCATTTGCTTGGGAGCTTGAAGAGGCCTAAGAACAGCTTTTCTGCATTGTGTCCATACAAGTGGAGGCACGTGTCTGTGGCTGCATCTGCTCACTGTATGCCAGCTTCCCTAGCTTCTGCCCAGCAGTCAAGGTGACTCAGTCTGGAAATGTGAGGAGTAGGTTGTTGACAGGGCAGATTTGGACCCATTTGAGGTAGATAAAGGTAGTACCTATGGATTGCTGAAACAGAATACTTCAAACTGGGTAGCACATAAACCACAGCAATATATTTCTCATGCTTCTGGTGGATAGGAAATCCAAGAATAAGGCATCACTGGAGTTGGTGTCTGGTAAGGGTTCACTTTCTGTTTCATAGATGGTGCTTCCTCATTGTTCCTCACATGGAAAAAAGGGAGAAGGAGCTCTCTGGTGTCTATCTTTTAGAAGGGCACTTATCCCACTCATGAGGTCTACTCCCTCATGACCTAATCACTGCCCAAGTCTTCAACTCCAAACACCATCAACTTGGGGATAGAGATTTCAATGTATGAATTGAGATGGGACACAAACATTTAGATCATAACGCGGGTGAGTAAAATGATCTTGACTCTTTTATCTGAAACTTATAAACTGCCTTCTGACTTTCTATAGATATGGAAAGTTATTTCTTCCTCATTTCTTCCACAAAACCCAGTGTCTCTATGACTGCCAAGGGTATAACTAAAAAGTTATAAGCTACCTTCCATTAATGAGCTTGCTGACAGGACCTAAATGGTGACTCTTTTTGCTAGGAAACACACTGGGATTTTAATACTATTTCTAGGAGGCCAATATTCATTACTTGTTAAACATTAAGAAAAGATTAGAGTCTAGATATAGTGTATGTTGAACTGGAACATCCTAAATTAGGAGCTTATTTTTGACATTGAGTAGTTGTTCTGTCCACAGGGATGTGTTAACTTTTTCATGCCTCAGTTTCCTATATTGTAAAATGAATATCACATTGTTGTGACATGACTGTGAGGAAGAAATAATGAGTAAACATTTAGAATAAGCACCACATAAGTTTTAGCTATTGTTATAATTATTAACTAGTATCATTTAGGTCATTTAGGCCAAATAAGGCTTTAAGGCTTATTAGTAAGACTAATCATAGGCATTTAAAGAGTAGGGTAAGCTCAAATCAGACTACTCAGTATATCTCAAATTAAAATTACAGCAAAAAC
>CAUYQG010256402.1:0-19825 GCA_963574415.1 Tarsius wallacei
CTGTGAATAATTGCCTGCCCGATGTGAAATGCCCTTGGGGGAAATATTTATTAAATGGAAACCATTGTCCCAGGCCCGGCGGGACCTGCGTGTGTTCCAGGCTTATTGGCTTTTGCACCGGCCTCTCTCGGGAAGACCGGCCAGAAACGCGCGCTGCTCGGCTGGCTCGGAGGCGACGGGCGTGGGGGAGGCGGCGGGGGTGGGTGGAAGGGAGGGTCGTTCTCCAGCGCGCGGGGCATCAGGTTGAAGGAGAAGACTTGCTTCGCCCTCCCACCGTTGGAGAGACTCGTGGGAGTTCTCGCTCTTAGCGCGCTCTTCGGAGAAGCGAACGCTGTTCCCATTTTACGGACAAGGAAACTGAGGTTGAGAAAGACTCAGCGATTTGCCGGAAGTGACTCCGGGGAAAAAGCGGTGGCGCCTGGCGTACAGGGCTTGACCACGCCTGACGTCTTCCCCACCCCCGCGGCGCCGCGTCGGAGGATGTGGGGCGCTGCAGCCAAGCGGGGAGCCCTGGACGGGACTCTGGGGGCCGTGGAGACCCGCCTCGCGGACAGACCGCCCTGGAAGGCCGACCGCGCTCTGGAGGTGCGTGGCCGCGGGCGCATCGCCGCGCGGGTGGGTGAGCAGGCGCACAGCCTTAACGTTCCCTCTCGGCCCAGCCAGGCCTGCGCCCAGGAGCCTTCTGCCTGGCCCTGCGGCCTCGTTTTCCCCGCGGGAAGTTTCGCCGAGTCTGGGGTCTCAGGCAGTAGACGCACTTTGCAGCCCAGGCGGGGAGGCTGTCCAAGCCTCGCCGGCCGCCCACACTCAGCTGCGACGGGCCGTGCGCGCCGCGCTCAGAGCCGCTCAGGTCCCGGGGCCGCGCGATTCAGTGCCACCGGGCGACCCGACGGCTTCGGGAAGGAAGGAGAGACGTGCAGACGCCTGCGGGGAAGACCGGCGTGCCGCAGGGACCCCGCGGTCTCTCCTTCCGGAGCCCTCTGGGGACACCAGCGAGGGTCTGGGTCACTGCATACCAAGCTCTTGGAAAGTGCTCGAGGACGGGACCTGGCATTCTCCACCCGTTAGGGACAGGGCTCCCGGCAGGCAAGCGCTTTTTCCGTCTCTCCGACGTTCTTCTGCTCAAACGGCCGGCGCCAAGCTCTTGACGCTCAGCCCTCAAGCGCAGTCCAAAGGCTGTTGGCAATCCCGAGTGGGTGAATAGGACGGACGTGAGAAGGCGGGGTGGCAGTGTGGGCCGGGCGCCACCTGCCTCCGGGGGTTCCGAAGCCCGGACTGCCTGATCAGGCCGCATTGACCTCGGAGTGCGCCAGCATCGACACTGCGTGTCTTGGCCTTGAGGCGAGAGCTTCGCGCTGGGAGGGAACGCAGGGTCGAGGGCCACACCTTCCAGGCCCGGCGTCAGCGTGTCTCCTGGGCGAACCACACAGAGCCGCGCACACCTCTTGTACCAGGTGGCCAAGGTTCGTTCAAGGCACAGAAGAGCCGGGCGGACGCAGGAGTCCCGGGGAGCCTGGGGTCTGGCCTGGTGCTGTCTCCAGCTGGTGCCTCTCCTGTGCTGCGCTGTCCCTCCACACTGTCCTCCTCCCCCGCCCCCCCCCAGGCCTGGATCACTGGGCGGCACGTCCCGGAGAGGCGGCCCCTGGGAGCACCGTCACCGCCGGAACAGGCATTAGGGCAGGTTGTCTCAACGCTCCCGGTGAAGTTTGGCTGTCAGTCAGTTCTCCGGGGCGGAGTCGTCCCTCGGACCAGGTCGTTCCGCTTCCACATTTGCCTGGACCGGCTGCACACACCCAGGACTCAGCGCAGTGACCCAAGGCGCGCCGGCCTTCGCCAGGTGTCTGGCTCTCAGCAACAGGGATTCGGCCGCGAACCGTCTGGTCCAGTGGAAGGATGGAAAGAGGCGTCGGAGGTCCGGACCCCGCCCACTCTCTCCCGCCTTGCCCCGCTCCCCCCGGTGCACCTTCCTCCTTCCCGCCATGGGTGTTTCGCTAAACTCCTTGGCGTCCCTGGGGTATTAGTTCAAGGCTGCCATTGACTCTGGGGAGCTGATTTTGTTTCTTAGACTGGGTTGGAGCCCTCTGGCTCCCAAGGTCACACCTCCATTTCAAGTCCTCGTCCCCAGCCTGGCGTGAAGCCGGGGCTGTCCACCAGACCCCGGGGAGGGCTGGCTGCGTACTGTTCATCTCTGGGTGGCAAATATCCACTCCAAGCGCAGAGGAGACGCTTACTAACGTTACCTTCTGCTCAGGACCAGGTACATTTTCCCGGCAGGTTTCCCAGCCTTGAACCTGTGAGGACGGGTCCCCAGATGCAGCCTGGTAGAGCCAGACAGGGGAGCGGAGGCCTGTACCCACCTGCCTGGCCTCGACGCTCCGCCCCGCCCTTCAACCAACAACTCCTCCTGTCTAGTGGAGAGAGGTCACCACTTCAGGCCTCTGGGACTGAGGAATGGCTGGTGCACAGAACTTGGCTTGGAGACCATGGCCAGGGATGGAGGGAGGGAGGGGAGGTGGCCATGCATCTCCAGCTTTGCAGCGTCAGGGAGAGGCCAGGAGAGAAGCCAGGGGCTGAGATGCTGGGGACTCGCTGGGCACCAGTCCTGCCTGCACTGTGGCCACTCCAAGATTCCACGAGGAAGTCGCAGGTGCCTGCTGCGGGAAAGCCCGGCTTCCGCATGCCTCTGTGCCTGTCAGTGCCAGCGCACTCAGGTGTTTAGCAACCAGGGCGCTCACCTGGCCCACCCCCGAGTGTGGGCAACTTGGGAGCCAACGCTGAGAAGGTCAACTGCCCCCAGGAAATAATTTACTTTGATCAAATCATTAACTTAATTTTTTCTTATGACCAAAAACATTTTAATGTGTTGGCACCTGATCCCCCCTCCTCCCGTTTTCAAGATAAACTTCAGAGACCTCATCTATCCTGTCTCTAGAGAGTGCACAGAAACATCCAGAGCTGTGGTCTTTTTCTTTTTTTTTTTGAGTTGGAGTCTCACTCTGTCACCCAGACTGGAGTGTAGTGTCACTCCCGGCCACTGCAGCCTCGACCTGCTGGGCTCCAGTGATCCTTCCACCTCAGGCTTCCGAGTAGTTGGAACTACAGGCGCTTGCTACCATGCCTGGCTAATTTTTTTGATTTATTGTAGAGATGAGGTCTCACCAAGTTGCCCAGATGGGTCTGGAACCCGCGGGCTCAGGCAATCCACTCACCTCAGTCTTCCACAGCACTGGGATTACAGGCTCAATCACTGAGCCTGGTGGGAGCTCTGGTCTTATGAAGACATTTCCTGGTCAGTTCTGGGAGTTTGGGAGAGGGGGGTCTTCCCTCTAGAATCCAGCCCAGTCCACTCCCTGTGATTTTGTAAAATTCCACTTGCCCCTCACAGCAAGATGACACAGGAAGGGACCACTTACACCAAGACACAAGGAGTAACAGGACAAAATCTGGGCCCAGGGCAGACATCTGGAGTGCCTTCGTTGCAGAGCTGTTAGAGTCTGCTGGCCGGGCTGAAGAACACTTAAGTCTCAATACCCCAAGTGTTCAGGGAAAGAGACTTGGGGATGCTTCACACTGCCTTAACTTGAGTAGTTTAGCTTGAGTCTTTGGGACAGAGATCACGTGACTCGCCAACTGTGTGCGAGTTTAATAGAGGATTGCGCAATACCTACACTCATCTCCCAGAATGGAGATGGTGGGAGCAGGAATAGGCCTTTTAGGTTTCATCCCTCTATTGACTCAACAGCGATTTGCTGATCATCCACTCTGAACTGGGCAGTGTCCCAGGTGCTAGGCCATAGCGGTAAACAGGATCTACCATGGCCCTTCTCCCATGGTGACCATTATAGCCCAATGGGAAGGCAGAGAATAAATAAGAAGCAAGTTGCTGGGGAGATTCCTAGCTCCATCACCAACTCGTTGTGTCACTTTGAGCAAGATTCTTAAGCTGTCTACAGCCTGCTTTCCTAACCTGTATTCCAGGTATGATGAATTATTATCAGGATTAAATTATTTATTATGAGAAACATCCTTGGAACAGTGCTGGGCATATCCAGACTGCTCAGTGGTTGGTTAGATTATATCATTTTTATCATTGAGTCCCAGGAGTTAATGTCTGATAACGGTAAGTACTAAGAAGCGAATCAGGGTGAGGAGACCAGGTTGAGGGAAGGAGGGTGGTCTAATGCACGCTGCTTCCGTCAGGGATCCTAACTTCCCACTACATTGAGAATAAAACCCAAACTCCTTATGGGGTCAACGAGACCCTGGATAACTGGGCTGTGCCAACCTCATCCACCTTTTCTTCATACTCTGCCCAAGGTCAGGGCCAGCCTCCAGTCACATGGGCTCTTCCATCCTGCAGGTACCCCATCTGGTCTTCTCTAAGCAGTGGGATTTCCTGCTTCTCCTGTCTGGAATGACCCTCCACTCTGTCCCCTCTTTTTTTTAAGACTGTTGTTAGGATCCCTGTTTCCCTGTGGAGAGCTGGATCCTCCGAGTTGCCCCTTTCTGGAGAATCTAAGCCCATATTTGCTATCTCAGCCTGAAAAACATAGGATTTGTGTACAAGAAAATGAGGTGTCTTAGGTTTAAGAAAAATCACAGTGTTTGTAAGAACAGGAAAGGCATATTTTGTTTCTAAGAACAAAAGCCAAAAGAATGTCAACAGCCTTGGGTTTTGTTGTACTCAGGCGTTTCAGACGCATTAGGGCTCCCCTACCCCCCGTGCTTCTAATGTAAGAATCCTCGGTCAGCTTTTATCATAAAAAATACTCTTTGAGGCTCTGTGTTTGCCTAATGTAATCGGCCAAGCTATTGGAGCATATATTCTCTTGCCAATTTTATCACAAATTATTCACTGCAGAGGATAAGACCCAACTCTGGCAACAAGCCCCAGTCAAGGATCAGAACAACGGTTCCTTTTTTTTGGTTTGTTTGTGGTACCTGCCTGTGCCCCCAGCCGAAACAGCAGATGCTATTAGGACAGTTAGCAGTTCCAAAAGGTGACGTATTAAGCATGCTTATTTTCATGTACCTGTTGTTTCTTTAAATCACGGTTTTTACATGTCCTGAAGACCAACAACACTTACTCTTTGATCTAATAAGAAAGTCAAGCAAAGAAGCGTTTGCCGAGTGGGCTGACGGTTAAGAAGATAGAAACATAGAAATGAAGTTCAAGGCTGTCAATAACTATGAGACTTGGGGCAAATTGCTTACTTCTCTTTGCCTCCGTTTTTTCGCCTGCAAAATGGGGGCAATAATACCATACTGGTTGCCTGTTGCCGTGTAACTAATTACCCTAAAACTTGCTCGTATCATTTTCAAGGGTCAAGAATCTAGGAGTGGTTTAGCTGGGAGATTCCGACTCAGGTTCTTTTATGAGGGAACAGGTCACAGTCAGTTGAAAGCTTGATGGAGCCAGGGGATCTGCTTCTTAGCTCACTCATGTGACTGTTGGCAATAGGCCTCAGCTTCTCAGCACATGAGGCTTTCCCTAAACACTGCTTTCAGACTGGCAGCTCAATTCCTGTTGTGCGTGGTCTAAGAGTGACCATGCCTATGTCAAGACAGAAGCCTGGTACAAGGGTGTAAATATTACAAAGAAGGATCCTCGGGGTGCCATCTTGGGTTGCCCAGCACATGCTCTAACACTAACTGAATAACAGGCAGAAAAGAGTTTTATAGGCAGTAAAACACCATAACTCTAAATCCCACTCACTGATTTCACTTCTTCCTGACATGATCACTGCTAGCTCTTGACAGAATTGTGCAGAAAACAAGCACCATTTAGTTATTTATCCCTTTATTCTCTCTGCTTCCCCTCCTCTGCCTTTCCATGTCGTTTTTTAAAAAAAATCTATGATGCTTACATGATTATACCTATGTCAGTCTGGACTCACTGGTCCAACTGAGATCCCTGTGGATAACAACCAGAAAGGACATTATTATGCCTATGTAAATATTCACCATTGAGCATTGTAATGTATTAAGACTATTTTTCTTTCCCACTTTCTGGTAATTGCCCCATTTTCCACCTGCTTGAATTACTTCGTGGCTGTCAGTGATTCTTCCCATACCTTGCTATAGCCTCTCGCTCAATTTTCCAAAATGTCCGTCATCAGGTTAGCTGCTGTTCCAGGCTGTTTCTTGGAGACCCTTTCCAGAGGCTTTTTCCTTCTGGGTTGACCTCCGCATCTCAGCTCCTCACATCTTCCCCTTTCTCATTTTCCTCCTGTGTTTTGATGGAGTGTATCTTGCAGTATTTTCATCTGGTTGAAGAGATGGCATGACTGTGGCAGTCCTCAGCATGAGCCTCTTGAGTCCTACAGCTCCAGTCTGGAATGGTTGCTTCCCAGCCTGGTGCCGGGGGTCTCCTATCACGTCTCATTCCTTGTTGGGGCTCCAGTTTTCCATTTTCCGTCTTCCCCTCTCAGGTTCTATCCCTCATACTTTGGGTGTGTAGGGATCCCTCCTGTCTTCACCTTTGCTTCCCCCCTTGACTCTGACCCCTATCTCGATCTTTTGAGCTCCTCTCTGTCTTACCTTTTAGCATGCTCTCTCCCTTTCTGCTGGGAGTCAATGCCGTTGTGATGCCCTGTGGCAGTCCTGCCCACTGAGGCGTTGTACAGTCTTCTCTCCCCTACTAGAACTTTTTTCTAAGAATGTACAAGGGAATCGCTGTCTCTAAAGCAGCCATGGCCTAGGAGTCTGGAAGACCTGGCGCCTCTGATTCTAGGGGGGGTTACTGGTGAGAACATCAGCTTCTTCGTTAGCCAAAGTTCAGTCGTGATCCAAACCTACTTAGCAAGCCTCTTCAGTCTAGGTGGTGACCTCATTAGGACTTGATGGGAGTTGGGCAGGGCAAGAGATCTATCCTTTCTGGCCACTGTCCATGGGGAGCTCGGTTCGATTCAGTGAGGCAAGATTGGCATTTGAGGCAGGCAATTGCAGCAGATAGCAGCTAACAGTGATTGAACTCTACTCATAGTATGTTCCAGGTCCTATGCACATACTTTTTGCATGCATTCTTTTAATGAGTATACAATAAGCCTTGGTGGGGAGATCTGTTACCATCCCTGTGTTAAAGACAAGGAATCTGAGGCTCAAAAAGATTATGCAGGACTTGCCCAGTGCCATGGAGCTAGTAAGTGTTGGATCCAGGATTTGAACTCAGGTGTTGGCTGACTCAAGAGCCCTCCTGCCTGCCTCACTCTTTCCATGTGTGAATTTGGATGGAACCAATGTGTGGTAGGAAGCAGAGGAGAACTGTGTAGATCCCTGGGGGCTGGATCTTCACAGAAGGCATTGAAGCAGGTGTAGAGATGGGATGAAGGACTCACGTGAACTGGGCAAATGTGGATGGTACAATGGACAGGATCCCAGTGGCACTGGATGTCAGAATGAGGGACTGGCAATCTGTCAGGTGGGCAGCCTAAGTGGTACGTTGAGGAGATGAGAAGTGAAGTTAAAAGTAGGCCTTTATGACGTTCACGATGAGAGTTCCCCACAGCTGGATGGAGATAGGGAGAAACTGGAGGTGACCCTGTAGTTACTTACTATTCTTATTCACTCAGGGTAGGAAGTTGCAATGTCTCTGCTAATGTGACATTTATTTTAATAAATTTCCCCAAATGCTTACTTGTAGCAGAAAGCATAATGTCTGGTCTGCTGATGAGGATTTATTTTGGTCTGTTATCATGGTTTTAACTGGATACACCTTTGAGCAGTTCTTTGCTAAAAATACTTTTAGGTTTGTACTTATGATGCTGGAGTGGATTGATTCCTGGATCAACCTACATTCAAGAGCTAAATTCAGTAGAATAATTTTAGCAATGATTAACCCAAACTATAAATCAGGGCAGTCTATTTATAATTCTGGGATTATAATTTCGAAGATAATCACAACCTTTGTATTTCATAGCACTTATTACACACTGGAAGACTTTGTTTATTAATCTCCACAGCAGACACAGGATTATGGGAGAAGTAAGCCACCTTGGAATGACTTGGCCAAGGTCACTTATATACTCATATGTGCATATCATGGGGCCAGGACAGCTAGCTGGCTCTGTCTGATCCTTCTTTACCGAGCGACACCGCTGAAATCCTTGTTTAAGGATGTCCAAGTGGAAGTCATGCTTTCTGGTTATGGGAAGATGGATGTGAGCTGAGGAACAAGGTCAAAGACCTCCGAATGTGTCTGTGGTCCCGGTCAGTGGCATAGAAGTCCCTCCTCATTTGCGAACCACTCTGTTGCGATTCCCTGGCTTGCCAACGCAAAATCTGTGACAGACAATGCTGACTGTCCAGCCAACCATCATTCCCCCTCTTTTTCCTTATTAAATGGACCTTGATATTTTTTCACTATCCAGTTTCCAGGGGTTGCTTGATTAAACCAATAACAGACTCACCATCTCCTTGCCAGTGATTGATTCAAAGGTGCAACCCAATCTGGCCAACGAACAGATGTCTGCTCTGCAGTGGGGCCCTGGGAAAAGATTTTCTTGCTTCAAAAGAGTTGCAGAAGAGGAAAGGATCCTTGGCTTTCCTGTTTTGGGATGTTGTTGTCTGCATGTCACCACTTCTGGCCTAAGTGGATGCATCAATTAATGAGGAGGGAAAGTGTAAGGGAGAGAATCCCCATGTTAAAGACGAGGAATCTGAGGCTCAAAAAGTTTATGCAGGACTTGCCCAATGCCATGGAGCTAGTAAGTGGTGGATCCAGGATTTGAACTCAGGATTTGACAATTTGTGTAGAGTTGCTGAATTAATCGACTTTGGGACCCAACTTGGAAACTTCTTGATGAGTGGCTATTTTTTAAAAAATTATCATTTGCATCCTTTCTGGTTAGGTTTCTCACTGGTGCAGCCAACGCTCTCTTTTAACAAAGCCTCCTATCTCATTTCCCCACCTCAAGTTTTGTTTGGGGTTGGACTTAGCTGAATTTACACAGTCACAGCTAAGCTTTTAGGTGTAGAAGCTGAAGCTCTTTTGGTATGCACATCTGAATCTTCTTTTTATGGATTTTCTGTTCAGCTCCACTCCATTTTCACATACTTTAATGTAGTAAAATTGTGATTATTTTTACTGACCAGTTTATTTGGGCTGGCATCTGCTTGCTGTGCAAATAACTCCTCAGTTTTGCCTTCCAGGAGGAATAGGAATGAGCTGGGCTGAGTCTCTCCCTGTAATGATCCGGGGTTGTAGACCCTGGTCTTTCTTTATAGCTGCTGGGGAAACATGGTGGTGGCCCCAGTGGGATTTGCGGTCGCACTTCCTCAGCTCCTAACCTGTGGCCACAGCCAGAGTCCTGCAATCATGCTGACTGTGCCAGGCCTGTTCCAGCTGCCCATGCCTGTCCAGCAGTTCTTCTCTCGTCTGTTTTTCTGCCTGCACCCCCTTTCAGGGGTGCCCTTGGAAATCCCTCAGATCTCAGCCATCTCATCTGTGAGACCTCTGTCAGCCCCTCTCCATGCCCAGACTTGGCTCCTCTGCATCCTTTCTTTCTCTTCCAGTCTCAGAGGAAGAGGTACCCTCCTTTTCCCCCAAATTCCCTCCACCACAGCATCATTCCTCTGTCGTCTCCCTGCTCAAGGGCGTGGGCCCTTTCTGTTAACACACCTTCTGCCAAGACATCATCCTTTCTGCCTAGGGATGGGTGCTGGCTTCTCTTGTCCTGGGACAAAAGACAGGTTTGCTGTGCCGTCTCCTCAATGCACCGTCCTAGGGTCCCTGTTCCATTCACAAAATAGTCATCGGTTTTGCATTCTAGGAGGAATGGGAGTGAGCTGTGTCGAGTCTTTCCCTGTCACGACCTTGGAATAGTAGGCATAGCTCCAGGTGTCTAGAACGGAACATCCATGCCCGTGGCTTCAGGTGTCTTTTGCCTCCAGCCCTGATGTCCTGCATTCTGTTCCCTGCGCCCACGAATTACCAAATGTGAACTAGCAAAGGCAGTGAGGCTCTGCTAACTGCAAATGCATGCATTTCCTCTCCCTTGACTGCTTTGCAGCCCTTGAGCCTTGAGCTGCTGTCCATCCTTTCAACATTTCCCCCCCAAAGGTCCTCATCTCAGCCCTCTGATGTTTCTCTTTTCACTTGTTTCCTGGGAGAGCCTGGTCACGTACTGAAAACCTATCCCCGGAACTCTGACGAGCTTCTGGCCAACAGCAGTCTCATTCACCTTGTATCCAGGACTCTCCATGGTCTTGTACCTCATAGCTCAATAGAAGTCTGCTGAATGGACTCAGACTTGTCTTCTGCTCGGACCTCATGACCAAGCCCTAGTCCGGGGCTTTCTGTGCTTAGTGGGCATTTCCAGATGGGTGTCCAGATCACGCTCCTACTTCCCTCTGTCCCAAGCAGAAGTTCTCTTTCCTCCCATGCTGACTCCCCAGCCTTTCTCCTTCTTTATTTCAGCCTGGGGTAGCCTCGATCACCATGCTCACTGGTGTCCATGAGGACCCTGATTCTCCATCCTTCTCTCCTGTGCTGCTGCTAACCACCAAGCCTCGCCTAGTCTTTCCTCTTAATGTCTACCTACTCGTGCCTCCTTTTGCTCTCCCGTTTTAGCTTTTGTCATTTCACACCTGAACCGACAAGAGCTTCTCTTTGCTTCCAACTACGCCGCACGATTACCAAATATCTATGTTAACACCAAACGTAGTGCTCCCGATGTCACTCCTGAGCTAAGAGGCCCATCACAGCGTGGATGAGGTGTCCACGGCTGTTCTCTTGGCTTGTAGGGATATACCCAACTGTTTTATTTCCAGGCCTCCTTTGGTTAGGGGAGAGTCCTTTCTTTCGGGCCATCTGTCACGCCAAGGCATTAGGGCTGCAAGGTGGTGGGTTTTATGTAGATGGTGGACCCGTCGGGGTACAGAGGACCTGACAGCATCCTCAGGTCGGTGGCGCTGAACACAATTCAGCTCGCTCCCAACTCTCTGGTCATTGAGATGCTAAGACTTCACCTGTTCCCCTCCAGCGGGATGGAATTTGCCCTTCCTTCCCAAGTTCTCACTGCCCCTGCTCTCACTCTCTTCCCGTTTTTCTTATGTACCCTCCTATGTACCCACCACCACCTTGTATCTTGCTGGCACGAGACCTGGTGGGTCTAACTATGCAGATAGAAAAAAGACCCCTAAAGCTCCTCTGAGGCTGCAGCCCTGGAAGTCCACAGGAAGCCTGCTCCTTGCCCCTAGGTAACCATGTCCCCGTCTTCTGTCTTTCACTTTGAAGCACTTGTCTTTGTAGCAGCTCCCTAGGGAAGTGGCTGGGGAGGGGCAAAGCCCCTCGGGACACCTGTGAGAGGACTGAGGAGGCGAGAGGGCAGTATGCTGAAACACAGGGACAGTTCCTAAGGGGAGTCATCTTGCTACTCTTAAGTGCTTCCCTCGTCTTTTAAGGTCAGTTTCAAATGTATCTGAGCTTCCGTTTCCTCAGCAATACAATGGAGAGGATAACCCCTTTCTCACAGGTTGACATGAGGATCAAAAATAAAATACCATCCACGCAACTGGCCCAGCTGAGAACAACATAAGAACAGAGTACAGGATTACTGTCTCTTCGTCATTCCTTTTCCTCACTGTGGTTCCAAGCAGCTTTCGGACTCTCACTCCTAAGTCATGCCTGTTATGTCTGCTCAATTTTTTTTTTTGTCCAGACCTGAGTCCCCTGACCCTCCTGGCTGTGAAGGAGGCTGAGAATTAAAGTCTTTGTTTTGGGCAGACACGTGCTGTCCCAAATATTCTGTAACTATGGAAGAAGAGACGAGAGGATGCTGGGGCGTAACCAGCAGGCTTGACCATGTTCTCTTTTCCTTGGACACAGAATTTTTGCAAGGAGTTTTAAGAATTCCTTCAACTGATCAAGACCTGTGTACCCACCATCTTGTGTCTTGCTGACACAGCCTACCTTTTGCCCCTGGTGTTATGCGTGGCGAAGGCACATATTCTTAGCCTTTTTTGCATCTGTGGGTGAGTATGACACACAGTGTGGACCAGGAGGCCATGAGATATCACATAAGGGGTATCTGCTAAGGACTTCGGAAGTCATTTTCCTCCCTTGTGAAAAAGAGAAGCTGTATTGGACACCTCTGAGGCGGCATTTCAAATGCCTCTCTTTTGGGGCAACAAGCACCATATAAGCCAGCGCCTGTCTGTGCCAGTTCGGCCTGGTGCAGCTTGACCGAAGCCCAGGTAGTGTATTTCTCCCTGCCTGTCCCAAGGCTTCTCTGGTGCTGTAGCCCTGAAAGCCCACAAGAACCCTGCTCTCTGCCCTTACAGAAGCAGAACCTGGTGGTGTGGGGGAACTTAATGCCTCTGAGGCAAATCCTGATCCCTGGGAGGGCTGAGATGATAACCCTCCCTCTCTTGCTCTTTTGTCTGGAGTGGACAATTATGAGATGCGTTTCATGCGGCTTCTCAGAAGGTCCCAATAGGTTTGAGCACCAGTGTCTTATATGGGTAGCCACATTACAGTGTTTTTTGTCAGTGGCTTTCCTTCCATTCCACTTTCATTTCCTGCATCTTAGACTCCTGTTTTTCATCAGGGAATCCCGTTTCTTAATCCACTACTTATATACAAGTCTTTGTCTCAGGTTTTGCATTCAGAAAAAAACCCAAAAAAAGAATCTGTGAAGAGAAGTGCCCTGCTTCCCTATCACCCTCAGTTCCTGTATTCTCCTCTCCGCCTTTTCTCTTTCCTCCCTGTTGTCCTATGAGAATGAGATGTGTGGAGCAACAGCAGCCCATTTGTGGCTATGAGGAGCATGCCAAGAGAGTTGCTGAGAGGCTGATGCAGAGTTCTCCTGTTGGTGAACCATTGAACCAGTCCTATACTCATCTTCTGCAGGTATTTCTGTTGTGTGAGAAAAAGAAACTACAATCCTTTAAACCACTTTTGGATGAATATTATGGAACTTGCAGCTGAACGCAGCTTAATATCACACAGTTCATAAGTCCATCTGACTGCGGGTGAATGTATAATACTACCACATATATTTATTACTCCTGCTCTTCAAATGCATGTTAGTGAGCTGCAGATTTACTTAAAAGGATGTGGTAGACACTAACAAAACTAATTTTATTCCAGACATCTGCTCCCTTTCTTTGCAGCCAATAGCCTGGGGTAAGCTGACCCCACTCCCAACTCCAGGAATGAACCCGATCTGTCTTGGTCTAATCTTAATCTTTGCTCATGGTTAGTCCAAGAAGGGGCATGTGAGCATATTTAAGCCAGTGAAACTTGAGGGAAAGGTTTCCAGAGGCTCCTGGGGACAACTTCCTCTCTCTAAAAGAGAATGATGGGAAGAGATGGACTTTCTGAACTTTCTGATGTGAACCTGAACATGACAGCTAGCGTGCAACAACTGCTGTACTACCAGGCTGGGGGACGAGATGATGACGATGTTGATCTGGTGAACCAGCCCTCTGTGAAGTGCTTCTTCTGGACTTTCTGTTGTATGAGACTAAAAAATAAATATTCCACTGTAAAAGCTAGTTGTGTCTGGATTTCTGTGTCCTGCCATTGAAAGCCTCCCAACTGCTTCAATTCATCACTGAATTGAGTCTAATTTTCTGTTCCACATTTTTCTTGAAAGCGGGATTTATTGAGAGAACAGAAAAGCTCCCACAGCAGGAGGAGACATGAAGGGATTGCCGTGATCCACATTTTTTCAGCTAGCAGGTGCTTAAAGCAAATCCTCAGGCATGCTGAGGTCTGTGAGAGGTCTGGGTGTCAGAGAGGGGTCTACATCCTCCAAAGGGTTGGGCCTGGAAGTTCTGGAACACCTTGTAACACCATGGGAGTTCTGGAACCCATTCCTCTTTTGGTTCTTGTTATCTCACCTCCCTTTCTGCTCCTCCAAGGTCCTGGAGAGTACTTGGGGTGAAGAAACAAGAAGTAATTAGTAGGGCACTGCCACACTGCTTCTGCCAGTGGCAGAGGGAGATGGCTTCTCCATAGGCGGGCAGGACAGATATTGCTTGGAGCTGAACTTGGCTCTTGAAGACCACACAGTAAATAACTGTTGAATTTCATGGGTTCATAAGGAAAGGATCAGAGGGAGCCCTTGAAATTGCTTAGAGTGGAAGATATGGAGTGACCTGTTGATGGTGGAAAAGTCAAGTTGATTAGGCTCAGTTCAAAGAATTTGGTCCAAGTAGTTGACATGGGAAAAGCAACATGGTTGGCGCTACATGGGCTGCCATGGTATGTATCATAATTCATCCTTCTTCAGTCAAAGTCTAAGAGTGGTTATGCCATGTAAAAGGAACTGGAAATGATGCCCCATGATACTTACTACCAGTCTGATCAGTGAGTGAAACTGCAGCATCTGAAAAGCAAAAATCTAGTAGCCCTTCAGACTACAGTGAGACCTCACAACTCTACCTGGAGGAAAGTTTGCTTTGTTGTTACCATATACATTGACCAAATAGAAATAAGAACATCTCCAGATTGGGAAGAAAATGGAACCAATGGCAGATCTGGTCCTTAACCTAGATGTCCCCAGCTGCAAAGACATCAGCTCCACCATATTTCTTGAGCATTGCAAGGGTCCTGAAATCTCATTCTTCTAAGAAATTCTAGGTTAAAAGCAGGTGTAAGGTTACTTGACTGCAGGTCTCCTGTGGCCTTTAGTATGCCAATGAACATCATGAATCTTGAAAAGAATGTTGTATGAATCTTTCCCCAGATATATCTGGCCACGAAATTCTTTGGTGTGGTCCAGTAGAATCTGCTTTTGGGAGCACTGTCCCAATCTAACAAAAGTTAAGGATAGAATCCAGTAAAAATGAAGCACCTAGCACTGGAATGGTGGCTTCTCTACTGAGGATGCAAAATTCTCAAATCGATGGGATTATGATCAACCTACTCTGTCTTCTCACACTTTTGACAGTGTGCCCTGTTTAGAACGGACATCTCCTGGAATAATAGCTAACAGTGGTGTTAGTTTGCCCTGGAAGCAACACTCATGTCAACACATCCTCTGAACATGGCCAGTGTGCTTTCTCCAAGTACCCCGCAACTGGAAATCTATTTGTGGGTTCCCCATGCCAGTATCTCACACCTGGCCTGAATGAATGTTTTGGCTGAGAAGGCACAGACTCTTTTCCTTTGGCTATTATCTTCTGTTCCTTGGGGGTTAAAGAAAACACTCTTTCTAGATTCCAAGAAATTCTTATGTCCCAAAGTATAGGAAGAGATGCACAAGTGAAGGATGTAGCTACCCAAACCTCCCCAGTAGGTCTTTGGGCTAAATGAATTGTTGATTGCATCACATACCTGTCCAAGTTACAAAAATGCTTAGAGTTAGTGAATTCCAGGCAAGTTAGAATCTGTGCAGTCACTTATGGCCAACAGGACTGGCTTCCTCATGTTTTGTGGGTGAGTGAAGAAAGCAGCACCCTGTCTGGGGAAAGAGGCAAAGCTGTCCCGTGGTCAGTGATTGTTGGTAGACTCAGAAGACCCTCTACACAGAAGTCAGCCTTGAGGAAGGAAGACATGGAAAGGAAAAGGGCCAGGGTATGATGGCCAATGCTTCCACTGATAAACAATGGAATGAGAGAAGGGGAGAAACAAGCATTCATGTTACCTAAAGTAACTGGTCCCAAACACAAGCCAGTTTTCTTCTGTGGGATAATGAGAGAATTAAGGGAAACAAAGGAGGATTATGAGGTTAGCTTTTCATGTTGAACATTTAAAATATGAATTATTAGAGAAAGGCAAATTAAAGCCACAAGGGGTTACCGCCTCATACTTGCTAGTATAGATAATGTCAAAAAGACAAAAGAGAGCAAGTTTTGGAAAGGTTGCAAGAAAAAGGCACCCTTGCACAATGTTGGTTAGAACTGCCGACCAGGAAACAGCATGGTAGTTCCTCCAAAAATTGACATTAAAACCACCATATTTTCTAGCAATCCCACTTCTGGGTACATATCCGAGGGAAAGGAAATCAGTATATTGAAGAGAAATGTGCACATCCGTGTTCACTGCAGTATTGTTCACAATAGCTAAGATAAAGAAACAAGCTAAAAACAGTCAATGGAGGCATATACAAAGAAAATGACATACCTATATCTATATCTATAATAGACCTAATGCTTTCATTAAAAAGAGGGAAATTTGTCATTGACAACAACATGGATGAACCTGGAGGATGTTTTGGCAAGTTAAATAAGCCAGGAACAGAAAGACATATATGATTTCACTTATAGGTGAAGTCTAAAAAACTTGAACTCTCAAGTAGAGAGTAGAATAGTGGTTCTCAGAGTATTGGGGGCAGAGGTTGGGAAGGTGTCAGTCAAATGACAGCGAATTTCAGTTAGGAGAAAGAAGCTCAAGAGCTCCATTGTACAACACGGCAATTGTAGCTAATAATGCATTATATTCTTGAAAAGCACAAAAAGAGTCGATTTTATGCGCTCTCACCACAAAAAAGTGTATGTGAGGCAATGCCTATGTTCATTAGCACAATGTATCCATTCCACAGTGTATACATATTTCAAAACAACATGTTGTATACAGTAAATTCATACAATTTTTATTTGTCAATTGAAAAATAAAATAAAATTTAAAGTAGGAGATTATATTCTCCCCAATCTTTAGAAGTACACGTGTCTTTGGTTAGGAAATGAGAGTAGATAGTAGCTGCTTTTTTGTTTTGTTTTAATATACTTGGCAAAGTAAAACGTGATTAACTCTCACGTTAGTCTCATGGTTTTAGTTTTTCATGTGAGACTTTTTTCTTGCAATTGTATGGCCCCACGTGTAGGAACCCCTGCTGTGGAGCACCTGGCCAGCTTAATCACAGGTTTGATGTTACGTTATAAGACACTGCAAATGGAGGACATATAGATAGAAATGACTTGGAGAAAGATAGTAAAGATGGGTCCAATGAGGACTCTCTATGCAAGTTTGAAATATATTTTGCATTAAAACAGTGTGTTTTCAGTAAGTTAGTTATCCATAAATAATAGTAATACAGCCATGATGCCTATTTCAGGGTGGCTATGATGATCTAACTCCCTGAGTGTAGCTCTGGTCTACCTATGCACACTGGCGTGAGGGAAAGAAGCCAGCTCTTGTGAGTGACATATTTTCAAAAATATCAGAAATCTTACTGAGAGAAGAGGTGACAAAGTTAATTGCTTCTGTTTTAAGCACACAATTTTAGGTTTATTATAAAATACGGTCTTGGAAGTTATTGATGATTCTGCTGCCTAATAAGTACCAGTTACAAGTTTTAAAATCATAATTTTTCCTGGTAAAGAATTTATTATCTAAAGTAGTGACATATATCTTTTGAAGTCACAGGCTAAGAGCCTGCTAGATTCATGCTATCAAAGTTTCATAAGCCATATCTATTGATGATACTAAAATACTTCATATATGAGGCTTGATTACAAGGGAGTGGGCTTGATTTATATGGATGGTTGATAAAATCTGTCTCACTTATCTCTAGTAATATTTTGGACATGAACAAGAACTTTTAAGAGGGGGGGAGTAAAGCACAGCAACTATGGAGTCAAACTGGTTTCACTTTCTCAAGCTTAAGGAAGTCACTGAACCTTTCTAAGCCTCAGAGTTTTAGAAAGCTGGACAATAAAACTTCCAACCTGAATAAATTATGTTCATTATGATGGGGTGAGGACATGCTAAAACCATCTACTAATACACCAAGTCACCCAAAAGAAATCTACAGCCAAGTTTTCAAATAACAAAGAGTATTGTCTATGTGCTAGAAATGGAGAGTCGTTCTTAATGGAAATAAAGCAGAACAGGAACTAGATCAGTAGGTGGAAGCCACCATACTGCTGCAAAAAGGCTCTGAACCTTTGCAGCATCTTCTCTGTGAGTCTGAAGCTGCTGCTGTCATGAGACTGCCTCACCAAGAGAGTACAGGATATATGAGTGACCTACACAAAAATGGCCGGGTAACTTAGGAGGGTCACCATTCAGAGACACAATATTAAATATCGTAATTTCTTAAGTGACCATAACAACATCTCCTATTCTATTTTCTCTTCTTCTAATGTGACTTTGACACTCCTCCTACTGGGAGGTAGAATCTGTGGTCCCATCCCCCAAATCTGGTCAAACTTATGTCTATGGCAGAAGTGGTGCTATGGGAATTCTAAGTCTAAGCCATAAAAGCTAACACCACTTCCACCTGGGTCTCTTGGAATATTTGCTTCACCCCATGGTGAAGCCCAAGAACCCTATTGTTGAGGCCCACATGGGAAAAAAAAACTGAGATCCCTGATTCTCAGTCTGCGCCGAGCTCTCAGCTGACAACGAACACTAACTTGCCAGTCATATGAGTCTGTCTCATCTTGCTATTTATAGCCATTTGAGAAAAGAACCCTCAATTTATGGCCTGAATAAAGTACCCCATTGAGCAAGGTGTAGAATGAATCAGCTGAACAGTTAAGTTGAGGAATTCTTACAAAATGTTATACAATATAAAATAAAAAATGAAAAATTATAGTGGTGGAAATGGTAGTGTCCTAGCTTACTTGAACTGGAGAAGCCACCAGAAAGACAGCAATAGCCACTAGTCACAGATAAACATTGCACAAGTATTCCCTAGGTGAAATGATAAGATTTCTGGAAAAATCCTTCAATAACTCGAGCTGTCTTTCTGACTACAATGTAAGTCTGCTCCAGGGCACACATTTTTAACCAAACATCAGTCTAGGACATAGAAATGCCACTCACCTTTTCACCAAATGTATTTATTTTTTTTCCTTTATAAGCTCTGCTTTACCTTTGTTCACTGTCAATTAATCTATATGCTTGATCTTTTTATTCAAATGAATTTAAGCTGTGCTTTAAACTGGATGATGTCTGTTTATTCTTTGACAAAAGTTTGAGAAAAACAGTAATAAAAATGAAAATAAAGAACAGCTAACATGTTAATAAGAGTTTCAGAAAGAGAAAAATAGAATGGAAGAAGGCAATATTTGAAAAAATAATTAAAAAAAATTTTTTTTCAGTGCCTGAGATGGTCAAAAGTTTTCAGACTTATGGACCCTATCAAGTACAGAGCAAGGTTAATAAAAATTAACTCAGAAACTTATAAAAGTGATGAAACTTCAGAACATTAAGCAAAACCAAGAAATTTAAAAGATAATGAGAAAAAAAAGGCATACAAAATACAATGAAACAATAATCTGAATGATACCAGATTTCTATCAGGTAGAATATCAAATCCAAGAAGACTGTGGAGAAGCATCTCCAAACCACTGGAGGAAAACAATGTTGAACTTATTTGTATACCCAGCCCAACTATAATTCTGTTGAGCATGTAAAATAAGCAAATATTCAGACATTTGGGACTAAGGTGTTTCACCACCACAGATCCTTACTAAAAGAACTTCCAAAAGATATGCTCCAAAAAGAAGACAATAAATTAAATGAGATAATGCATATAAGATATAGACTATGATGTTAAATCTGCTTTTTCTCCACCATTAAAAGGGAAATAAATGCTTAGCACTACTCTTCCCCTTTTCATCTTACTTCTTTCTTGAATGTGGGTGTGATATCTGGCAAGCAAGCATCATATGACAATGAGGCTACATAAAGAAAGAAAAGATGAAAAGGATCACAGAAACACAGGCCCTGATAGCGTTAGATATATATAGTCTAATATTTTGTTTCCAGTAATTCACCTACCTTCTTGTTACAGAGCGAGACTCCAACTCAAAAAAAAAAAAAGAAAAAATTTGCCACCCAGAAAAGTTGTATTGATTTACATGCCCTCTGGCAGTGAGTGCATGTGGTGCTGTTTTAGTAGTCAGCTTTGGACACCAGTTTTAAAAATGA
>CAUYQG010256407.1:0-11314 GCA_963574415.1 Tarsius wallacei
TGGAGAGTGAGTGGTGGCAAGAACCCACCGCGGACTGACAGGGGGTGGTTGGAATGAGTGTCATTCATGGCTAGATTTTGTGATGTTGAATATATTTTTTCTTTATAAACTATACCACTTATTAAAAATATAATTTGCACAAAAAAAAAAAATAAAAAATAAAAAAATAAAAAAATAAAATATTATAGATAAATTAAAATGAAATTTCTAAAAAAAAAATGCTGAAGTAACCCACAGGAAGACAAGAAAAAGAAAACAGAAAAACAAAAAGCAGAGGGAACAACAAACAGAGAGCAAAAAAAAAATAAAATGTCAGACTTAAGTCCTAATATATTAATAATTACATTAAATGTAAGTGGTCTAAATAAATCAATGAAAAAAGAGAGATGGACAGAGTGGATGAAAAAACATGACCCAACTACATACTGTCTATAAGAAAAGCACTTTAAATATAAAGACTCAGATGGATTAAAAGTATGGTAAAAGATAGGCCATAATAACACTAATCAAAGGAAAACTGGAGCTATTATAGTAATATTAGAAAATGTATGTTTTAACACAAAAACTATGAAAAAAAAGAAGGGTATTTTCTAGTAATAAAGCATTTTAATTCATTAAAAGGATATAAAAATTGCAAATATTTGTGTACATAAAAATAGAGCTCCAGAACACAAAAAGAAAAAATAATACATAAAAAGACTTTATGTATTCTAAACTACTTTCATATATTATTCACATATTTTCCCTCCTCTATAAGAAGCAAATTCACAATTATAGTCATGTAATCAAATATTTGATACTCCTCACCTTACAATTAATAGAGCAAGTAGAAAGAAAATCAGTAAGACTATAAAAGATCTGAATAACACTGTCAATAAACTTGAACTAGTTGATATTTATAGTACATTTCTGCCCAACAACAGCAGAACACATAATCTTTTAAAGTGCACAGTAGATGTTTGCCAAAAGAAAACACATTCTGGGCCATAAAACAAGTCTCAATAGGATTACAATTATACAAAGCATGTTATATGACCTCAGGGGAATTAAACTATAAATCACTCAGAGAAAGAGCTTTGAAAAATTCCCAAAAGCATGGAAACAAATTGATATACTTTTAAATAACCCATGGATCAAAGAAGAAATCAAAAGGGAAATTAGAAAGTATTTTGAACTGGGTCAGGTGCAGAGGCTCATATCTACAATCCCAGCACTTTTGAGAGGCCAAGGTGGGGAGATTGCTTGAGCCCAGGAGTTTGAGATCAACCTTGTTAACATAGCAAGACTGCCCCCTCCCCTTTTTTTCAAAAACTATAAAAACTAAGTGAGGTGTGGCACACACCTGTAGCCCTAGTGACTTGGGAGGCTGAGATGAGGGAATTGCTTGAGATCAAGAGGTTGGGGTTGCAGTGAGTTATAATTTTGCCATAGTATCCCATCCATCCTGGGTAACAGAGCAAGAGTTTATCTCAGAAAAAAAAGTGTTTTGAACTGAACGCAGATGAAAACATAACATATCAAAAACTGTGAGATATAGCGAAAGCAGTACCTAAAAGGAAAATTATAACACTGTATATATGTGTTAAAGATTCTATATCAATGACCTCTGAATATACACTAAGAAATGTGAAGAGAATAAGCAAATTAAAAGCAAAATAAATGAAAATAAGAAATAAATATCAGAGCAGAAATCAAATTTAAAAAGCTGATGATTTCAACAGATTAAACCTTATTAGTAGATACAATAAGATAATAAGAACTACGAAGGTTCTGAGAATTCACCATTCTAACAATCTCTGAAATTAGCCTGCTACATTTTTTTGAATATTAACAGAAAACACTCCAGAGTCAGAAATAAAGAACCATATCTATTACTCACATCAAAAGCAGTAGCCAGAATATCAGCATTTTGGTGCAGGTTCTCTGTGTCCCAGTTCCCACAAGGTGACACAAGACACCTGCAGACACAGCTGGTAGTACTTCAGAAGAGAAATTTTGACCTAAGGAACTTGAATCTTTTATAATGGGCAGTAAGCCTCCCAGACTTTTGCTCTAGAGAGAAACATAATCTTTATTATAATAAATAGTAGGGTATATCTGTCATTTCCTTCAGAGGGAGACACTAAAATCTCCAATAGAGAATTAAGAAAACCACTTGCAATGCATATACTATAACCAACAAAGTTTTCATATCTAGTAAATAACTCCTAGAAATATGTAAGTTAAACACAAGCAAGTTAGGAAAATACACTAAAATATGAACAAGAAAGTCACTGAAACAGAAACAGAAATAGACATAGGCACAATGGATGGTGTTCAAAATTACTAGTATTCAGTGAAATTTTAGAGTGACCAAATATACCTAGATATACCTTTTCATATCCAATAAGTTTGGGGGAAAAAAAATCTGGCAATACCAGACACTGGAACGAATGCAGAGCAATAGAAGATTTCTTCCCTGTTGGTGTCAGTATTGGAAAAAATCATCTGGAAAACACCTTATCAATATCTAAAAAAGTTGAAAACACACACACCTAAAATAAGTTCCTGCACGTAGAAATGAGACTTTTATAAGAATACAGCAGGTTTTTAAATAAGGCTGTTTTGTCCAACTTCCTTTGGTAATAAAGTTAATGAGAAAAAAAAAATCAATTTCCAAATAGGGTCACTGTCTGTATGGAATTTGCATGTTCTCCTCAAATTTGCATGAGTTTCCTCTGGATACTCCAGTTTCCTCCCACATCCCAAAGATGTGAGTTAGGTGAGGTAGCATACCTAAATGGTCCCAGTGCAAGTGTGGATGTATGTGTGAGTGTGCTCTACAACGGAATGGCATCCTGTCCGGGGTGGGTTCTCATCTTGTGCTGTCAACTGCAGGGATAGACTTCGGCCACCTTCACCCCTAAACTGAAATAGTTAATAATTATCTTACTTGTTTTATTCATCTTTCCTTAATGTATGTGTAGCTCACATTTATTTCAGTGTTTAATATTTGAGGTGTTTTGGTCTTTATTTAGAGTTCAGTGATGTTTTGTGACCATAGGAATCTTATTTATATCAATTAACCCATGGTAAAAAACTGGTTTTGTTGTACGTTATCTTGCTTAAAGCTACGGTTTCCAAGAACCTATCAAAAACATTAAATCAAGGATTTACTATACTTATAGTGTTGTTTGCCACAGCAACAAACGAGCAAACAAAAAAACCCCTTAACTTTCCATTAACTAGAAAATGGATAAATGATGAATACCTATAAAATGAGACATTATGACATTATATGACAGTGACAATACGTGACCTGTAGTAAACTATACACATGAATAAATCTCATAAAATAATGCAAAAATTAAGACCAGTAGGAATTTCGACAGTGTAATGACATTTTTTTACTAATTAGGAAATACATATATAGCTAGTGAAAGTTTAAGAAATGATAAGCCTCAAACTCTAAATAATGGAAATTTCTGAAAAGGAGAAAGGGGAATGCTATTGAGATTAAATACATAAGGTGCTTCGACTGTTTTGGAAGTGTTTTATATCATAAGCATGGTGTGAATAGAGTATTGAAAAATAATAATTCAACTTAAAATAAATTAGAAGAGGAGGATCACAAGCTCCTGCTCTTTCAGAGTATAGAGATACCATTTAATGTTTAATGCTGATAGGTCAAGATATCAAGGTTTGAGCACTACAGATATGGAATTGATCACCAGAGGAAATAAAAATGAAAATAATGAAAGAGTTTAAACTCCTTCATTTTAAGCTGTTTTCTAGGTATTTTTAATTGTATAATTGAGACCATCTGCATGTATATTTTATAGTTGTACTCAGTATATCAACAGCAATATTTGACATATTCTTGAAATATTAAAATTATATAATTATTTTAGAGAATTTGAAATATCAAAAAGTGAAAAGTAGAAAATGAAAGTCACCTACAATCCCTGAGAAGAAATAACAACTAAAAATTAGATTCAGATGTAAAGGTATATAAAATTGTATCCTTCTCCATTCTTTTAAAATTGTAAGATGAACATTTTTCCATTTCCTTAACTTTTCTTCAAAATTGTCTGTCTAACTGCTGCATTGCATACCATCATTTGGTTGTACTACGATTTTGTCAATCCCTAATTGGTTTTCCAATTTTCCTTTATTATAAATAATTATCTCATGAATAGTTTTACATATCAATGCTTGTCTGCGTCTCTATTTCTTTTTTATTTTATTTTATTTTAAAGATGTAGGGTGCAATTCAGGATTAGGTGTATAAGTGGTCATCATACAGGTGAAGTCTGGGCCTCCCATTGGTCCTCACTTTGCCTGGTTTGAGATCAGGAACCCTTATTGATATTATGTTGCCACCCCTTTGCCTCCCCTGGCAGTGTCCTGCTATTGCCATCCCTTTCATGTAGTATTATGATAGATGTTCAGGGTCCACTTATGAGTGAGAAAATGTGGTACTCAGTTATTTGTGTCTGTGATAGATCACTGAGTATGATAGGCCCTAAATTCATCCAAGTTGCTGCAAAGTCCATAATTATGTTCTTCCTTTATGGTTGCATAATAGTCCATCATTTATATGTACCACAATTCTTTCTATCCAGTTCAGTTTTAGTGGGTAGCACAGTTGGCTTCATGTTTTTGCTACTGTGAGTAGTGCTGCAATAAACATGCATGCACAGGTATCTTTTTTGTAGAATGATTTGAGTTCCTCCAGGTGTATTCCCAGAAGGGGTATTGCTGGATCAAATGGAAAGTTGATTTTTAGATCTTTTAGAAATTGCCACAATGTTTTCCACAGAGGTTGTACTAATTTACACTCCTACCAACAGTAGTGTTCCCTTTTCTCCACATCCTTGTCAGCATCTGTTGTTTTTTGAGTTATTAATGATTGCATCTCTATTTAAGAACAAATTTGCATATAAAACATATTGTGTCAAGGCTGATAAGTCTAGTATTACAACTTCAACATTTACTTCAGTTTATTTCCTCCTCTGCAATATATGAACATTCCAGTTTCAGAAGACACTAATTAATAAAAAACTATCTTTTTTTTTTCAAAAAAATGGTATCACTAATGAGAATTCGTGTATTGATTTTTTTTTTAAATCTCTGTGCTGCTTTAATAAACTGCCTGTTCCAATTTGGATTATTTTTCCTCTTAAAGATCTCACAATTTTTATTATTATTTGCAAACATTCTCTATATATTTAAGTTAACTTTTGGTTCATCACATATAATGCAAATATTCTTCTTTCTTAGCATTTGTAATTAACTTTTCATTCAACTTTTGCTGTCCCATGTTATTTTGTATATAGTCCATTTTTTATGTATGTCCAACTCTTCAGCTATTACTCTTTTGCTTTGCAGATATTTTGCAAAGTCTTTTTCCAATACTTATTGGCCTAGATTTTATTCTTATTTATATATGGTTTTATTTTGTTTATTTAATTCTCAAATTTATATGGAACTTATCTGGATTTAGATAAAAAGTATACATCTAGCTATTTTTTCCCAGAGATTTCACCGATGATCCTGACCATTGATGGAAATGTTTCTTTTGCCTTCATTGGTTTATACTGTGGCCCTTATCAAACAGCCCATTTTTATGAAAACTAGTACTACACTTGCCCCTGAAGCACCTGAGCATCTCTGTCATTTCATTAGTCTATTCTTATCAAAGTCCCACAGTTTTATTAATAAAGTTTTGATAAATTTTAAATTATGCTTCATAAATATTGTTTTCAAGTGCTTTTTTTCAGGCACACGTTATCAGTGAATCTCACATCAACATTTAAATTGTTATATCTGTTTTATAGATGCATAATACCGAGGTCAGAGAGATTAAGCCGCCCAGCTAGTACATGACAGAGTCAGGATTTACACCTAAATATGCCTAATTCCAAAGCTTGTACTCTTAAATGATTTACTGCATTGTCTTGCATTTAATCCGTCATCTCTTGATGCCAGTCCTAAGCATTTTATATTTTGTTACTTATAGGCTTTCTTACTTTCCTATTATGTCTTCTAATCATTGCTGTATACAAGAAAACTAGTGGGGTTTTAAAAAATTTTCTATTCAACTAATTTATTGAATTTTATTACTAATTCTGATTTTTTAGTTAATTATCTTGGAGCTTTAGTTAGATAATCCTGTCAGCTATGAAGAATAATTTTTTGCTTTTTCTTTTGCAACGTCTTTTTAAATGACTGTACGTTAGATGGTGGTGTATAATTAATTTCTCAACCATCCTCCTGTGAACATTTAAGTTGTTTTCAATTTGAATGAAAATTATCCCAATTTCTCTGTTGGTGTAATGACTCCACGTTCTTGAGGACTATTATTAAGAAGGTGACCCTAAGGTATATCCCCTTGTTTGTATCACAAAACACTAAACTGAGCATTATGGAAAATGAGTTTTAAATGAATATTTTTTGACTTCAGAAAATTGCCATCATGTCAGTAAAAATCCAAGGAATGCTGCCCTTCTATCCAGAACAAGTCTACCTAGGAAAAAGTAGAAATTGTAAGCCCATTATCATTTTCAGAATGATGAGCAGTTCAAAATGGAAGTAAGGTCACTGTACCACACAGCTCATCCTCACTGATACATATGAGGTACATGTACATTATGGTATTTGCATGGCTGTGACTTAAAGATGAACACTATTCACAGTGTTATAATCTGTGCATATAAACATATTACAACCTAAACTCATACTCCTCATGCAGTTGTAATGTGTATCAACTGATAACTGAGTTAGAATAATATCATTAAAAAGTCACAGTATTTCCAAAATATTATACAAGAAGCATTTATTTTCTTTTTTCTATTTAGGCACACTTCATGAAAACCAATTCATTTTTAAAATAATTTTAGTATGTTCTATTTTCTTATTATGTTTCTGGCACAGTGTGTAGAATATTATAAAATTTTCTTTCATCTCTAAAACACTGGTTTTCATAATACTTCTATAGTTTCATAGGATATTCAAGAAATATTCTTTCAACAACAAAAAGTGCTGAGCGTCCACTATATGCCAATCATTGATCTATGTAGCAAAGGAGATCGATCTGTAGTAAAAAAGGGCAGTAAAAGTTTTGCTTTTATAGAGCTTATGTTCAGTAATAGAAACAATAAATAGAATGAACTGCTTTGGAGGAAAAAAAAAACAAAGCAATGTGGAAGATTCCATTTTCCAAACACTGGAGAATATATAAAAGCCATTATCCATGTTCTTCTTAAAATGTCATGTTGACACTTCTCCATAAAGAGGTGAGGCCTACATCCTTTTTCCTCCCTTGAAGCTGGGTAAACCTCTGTACTTGCCTCGACCAAGAGAATGCAGCAGTGATGTTTACTGATTTCCCAAGGCTGGATCATAAATGGGGACATGGCTTCTGCATGCCTAACTCCCTTTCTTAGGACATTTACCTTTGGAGCCTTGAATCATCATGGAAGAATTCTGACTACCTTAAAGCCACCATAGAGAAAGAGAAAGATGACTAAAGAGCCCCAGATGTTCCAGTCCCCAGCTTTTTGAATCTTCACAGGTCAGATGCCAGATATGCGAGTGAAGGCCAAGAGATGAGCCCAGCCACAGCCACTGTCAGAATGCAAGCTCATAAAACACCTGGAGCCAGAACTGCTCAGCTGGACCATTTTCAAATTTCTGACCCACAGGAACTGTGAGAACTAATAGATAAGTATTGTTGTTTTAAGCAATGATGCTTTGGTGTAACCTCTCATGCAGTCATAGCAACTGGAAGAAGAAGCAGAGTAAATGCATAGAGAGGGACCAGAGTATTAGATTCTACACTGATATCGAGGGAACGCTTGTCTAAGGTTTTTTTGTTTTTGTTTTTGAGTTGGAGTCTCATTCTGTCACACAAGCTGGAGTGCAGTGGCACACTCATTGTCACTCCAGCATCGACTGGCTGAGCTCAGGTGATCCTTCCTCCTCAGCTTTCCAAGTAGCCGGAACTGCAGGCACACGCTACCACGCCTGGCTAATTTTTTGATATTGTAGAGATGAGGTCTCACCAAATTGCCCAGGCTGTTCTTGAACCATGGGCTCAGACATTCTGTTCACCTCAGCCTCCCAAAATGCTAAGATTATAGGCTTGAGCCACCATGCCCGCCCTCTAAAGTTTTAACATTTGAGCGAGAATGAAAATGAAGTGAGCAAAAAAAAAAATTGAAGAAGCCATGAAAAGAGAATTTCAAGCAGCGAGAACAGCAAATAAAAACAACCTGTGGTTGAAAATTCTTGGTATATTGGACAATCAGCATGGAGGTATGTTTCTGGTAGGAAGTAAGCAGAAGAGTGGGTGGAGGATGGGAGAAGCCATATCATGCGGAGCCTTGGAAACCCCTGAAAAGTCCTGGGATTTTTATTCTAGGTGTAACAGGAAGCTCTTGAAGGAATTTGAGCAAAAGATTGAAGCTCTTCAAGGTTGAAGCTCTTGAAGGATTTTGAGCTCTGATTTATGTGTCAAAATTACCCTTCTGGATGACTTCTTCCCCTGCCATTCTCCCTCTCACTGATTTTCCTCCAGTCACACAGGCCCTTTCTCTGTTCCTTCAACATATAAGACTGAGGGCCCTTAAGACTCTTGTTCCTCCATTAGTACCTGTCTCCTCATATTTTCAAATAGATGCTGCCACCAGGATTCTTGGTCTGTCCATCCAACCTATAACAGACCACTTCAGGTGACACTTCCAATCGCACTGTCCTATATTTACTTGTTCATGGTAAATATAAACAAGTGCTGCTCCTTCTTAAATGTAAGCTCCATGAAAACAGGGAATATATCTCTCTTGCTTGCTGATATATACACAGAAACCTAAAACAGTGCTTGGAATAAAGTAAATGTTCCACCAAAATTTAATAAATGCATGCACAGCCGTATTGTGAGAAGAGATCAGTGTATGAAAGGGCATTGACATGCACCATTTAATTCAGATAATTCTTCCCCAATATTTTTACTTCCCTTTTTGCTAGATTGTATCTATATTCTTATCTACTTAATGCAATATAAGCAAAATATCTTCAGTTATTTGGCTTCTTCCATGTATTTTGCTTTTAATTCCAAAGTTAATCAAATAGTTATCTTACAAATAGATTCCAAACAAGAGAAAAACTTTAATAAATATGAATAGAGATTTTCAAATCTAAGTATTCTTTGGAAGTATTTTAGGTCTAGTACTCTACTGTATTCTACAACATTTGATAAAACTGGGTGAATTATATATATATGGCATCAAACTTTATAAAACTCATTTTAATTTCAAGTGGTAAAAAACACTTATTCAGTAAAATCGAACATCAAAATCATATGAGCTGAGCCAGCAGTAGTAATGAGTTATGGCCCGACACCACGCTCATGTTTCTAATCTTGGTCACACCAATTTCAGACCTAAGACCATGTCAAAATCTTCATTGTTAGAAATGGCCAGAGCATCTACACAATTTTTAAAGGAACTCATTTGCAAGATCACCAAATAGAGGTAGGTTTCACAAAAGTAATCTATTTTACTCATGGTGAATTTTCAAGTTATCTGAATCAAACTTAAATTCTGTAAGATAAATATCATAAATAATTAGAAGCAAAGAGGCTCTACAACCATCACAAATCTTTGGGAGTTTTCAAGATTTTCTCTGTCCTCCCTCAAGCTGCTAGGCTAAACAGTGGACTTGCATTAGTTTTATTTTGAATCCTCAAAACAAACAGTGAGCTTTCAAAGGCAGCCCAGGGTTTACATACCAAAGTTCTAAATTTCAACCCAAAAAGGAACATTTTTCAGCATAACTCTGCTAGCTTTCAAAGCAATTGAATAAAATCAATCTTTCATTCTAACTTAAAACTGTCTATGAGAATGTTTGATACATTGTTTGTTAGCTAGAAAAGGCTATACTTTTATTTTATTATATATATCATGGCTCATTTTAAGCCTTCATTTTTCCAGGGTGGAAAAAGCTGTGGTTCTCCACTATTGAACATGATATAGACTATGTAGTGCCAAGCTTATCATATAGGTTAGCATGAATAGCCTAACCGTAGTTTCAGAAAAAGGATAGTCAATGACAATGAAATGCATTTTTAATAAGCACTTTATGAGCACACCTGTCAAATGACTTGTTAGTTTCATGACTTGTTAGTTTCAAACATGAAGCAAAGTTCATTCATCTATACTCAAAAAGTAATTTCCCTTTCTTCTAATATGTCCCCTACTTTGCTTGATAACTACTAAAATTGTGTTAAGGAGAAAGCTTTTTTATTGTAGCATTACTTAAAAATATTAAGATGCAAATAACTCTTGGAGAAGTAAGACATTGACCTAAAGTTCCACAAAGGCATAAATTAGTGACATCAAATCATTTCTTAAAAGAAGCAAGGAGTCAGAAGAGGGCATGTGGGCTTTCTTGCATGAAGAGGGAGACAAGGGATACGGAAAAGGAGGATTATTTTCCAAGGGACTAATCTCTCCCACTTCAAAACCTTGTCAAGTTATTACATTGGCCACACTGATGTATTATAAATACTTCTTAAAACAAACAGTGACTGAGTTAACTAAATTCTCTGTATTTTTGAAATAAAAAATAAGTTCTCTTTGGTTTAAGTAAGGCCATATTTTTTACATTCAAAATAATATGTGACCATGATTTGTACAGTTTTACATTTCTTCACATGTTCACACATTGTCAAAGACTGGTGTAAGATTCTTCATTCACTTTGTTTTAATAAATACAATGAACATGAATATATATTTATTTATGTTGCTCTTAATTCACACCAACAACAAATACATAGCTATGTACTTACAGTACTGTAAGCACAGATTCTCTTCCCCACCCAAAAGCTCCATAAAATGCTGAATATTCATTACCTAATTCTACATAAGAAAACACAACTGCTTGTTCTACACAAGAAAACACAACTGTCCTCCCCATTATCATTAGCTAAAACACCAGATATAATTGTAGCAATTATCTTAAGAAAGGGGGAGGGGGGGAAAGGAGAGAGAAAAAGAAAGAAGGAAGAAAGGGAAGGAGGGAGGGAGGGAGGAAGGGTGGGAGGGAGGCAGACTGATCAGCTATAAAATCAGAAATCAGAGAAAAAGATATATTCATATCTAAGAGGATAAATACAGTTCAAAAAGTATATATAAGCCGGGCTTGGTGGCTCAGCCTGTAATCCCGCGCCTTGGGAGGCTGAGGTGAGTGGATTGCCTGAGCCCGCGGGTTCGAGACCTGCCTGGGCAAGCGAGACCTCATCTCTACAATAAATCAAAAAATTAGCCGGGCGTGG
>CAUYQG010256411.1:0-10326 GCA_963574415.1 Tarsius wallacei
CCAGGCGTGGTAGCGCACGCCTGTAATTCCAGCTACTCGGAAGGCTGAGGCAGAAGGATCGCCGGAGCCCAGCAGGTCGAGGCTGCGGTGGCCGGGAGCGGCCACTGCACTCCAGTCTAGGCGACAGAGTGAGACTCCAACTCAAAAAAAAGAAACTCAAAATATTCAAACAAGAAATGATAGTGGAGAAGAATACCCAAAAAACAATAGTGAGATACTATGTGTCAAATATCAATTTATCAAAAGATACTTGACCATGACCTACTCATGTTTTCAAGCTAAAGGAGAAATGGTAACTGCCAGTGGAAGGTAATTTGATACAACCATTCTGAGAGCTTCTTGGCAGCCTGTTCTTACATATAAGAGCGAAGACTTGAAAACAACCTAAATGTCCCTCAGTAGAGGAGTGGATAAAGAAATTGGTACAGTATTGTAGTAGAAATTCTACAGCTGTGTAAGTTAAAACCTTGAAAACATAATGAAGGATGAAGAAAGTAAATTGTGAGAATGTTTACTATAATACTATTTATGTGACTACAGAACCATATACATCAAGACTATATGTTTTTTCATGGATACATGTGTGTGCATATAAATATATTTTTAAAATATCCTGAAGGGATATATTCTAAATTTATACAGTGGTAGACTCTGGAAGAGATAAAGGGAACTTAATTGGGATGGAATACTGCTTATTTTTTTCCTAATAAAAGTTAAAATAAACATGGAAAATGTTAACAAGTTGTAGGTGTTAGGTGCATGGGCATTTGTTAAATTATTCATTCTACTTCTTTGAAAATTTCTTTAAAAAAAAAAAGAGAAGCTTAATTTGCTTAAGGTTACAAAAACATAGTTGTTGGAAGAACTAGTACTGAAACCTAGGACTTGATTCCCAAGTGTAGAGCTTATTATTACTAACATGTTGCCTCAAAATGAGAGAAGAAAGAAATTAAGGAGGGAAATAAATCTATTCTGCTTAAGTTCCAAGGTGGTTGGGAAGTTAAGATTTTTAAATGTATGATATGGTTTTCTAATCTATACTGCAAATATAAAGTACTATTACTGCTTCAGAATATTTCTCTAACAGTATGTTAAATTATTCTACCCTGTTTTCCTTCATCTCATTTATACACATATTTAACTGCTTTTTAATTTTTCTTTCATCTCCCATTCATCAATACCAAAAATATTTTTAAATGTAAGCATAAAACATGCAATTGGATTACTTCCCGCTCAGCCAAAATAAATGTAGTTAAAGTATAGTCACAATGAGAATACTTAGAAGGAATGGAAACAGCTGGTTTTAGGAACTTCATCTACAAACTTTCTATGCCAAGGTTTAATGTTGAAAATAATATTATTTTACATTTCTAATACTCTTTACAGGCCTAATAATTTGAACAATGTAGGAACAATACTGATGACAGCTGATTCTACAATTAAGTCATTCTAAGTGGCTTGCAAAAACAAAAACAAAACAAAAAAACACACATACACTAAGAATTATTACTTCTGGGAACTACAAAAAAGACAAAAGTCAAAAGAGGTTGAAGAAAACTTTCATTTTACTTTTCCACTGAGTATCACACAAATAAGCATTTGATAAAATATCCCATTCAATTCAAAAAGTTGGTTATTATAGAAAATACAAGGTGAGGCTGAGAGCAGTGGTTCACACCTGTACTCTCAGCACTTAGGGAGGCCTAGGTGGGAGGACTACTTGAGCCCAGGAGTTCAAGAGTAGCCTAGGCAACATAGTGAGACCCTGTCTACAAAAAAAAAAATTAAAAATCAGCCAGGAAGACACTGAGTCCAGGAGTTCAAGTTTACAATGAGTTATAATAGTGCCACTGCACTCCAGCCTGGGCAATAGAGAAAGACCCTGTATTTAAAAAAATTTTTTTAAAAAGGGCCGGGCTCAGCGGCTCAGCCTGTAATCCCAGCACTTTAAGAGGCCAAGGTGAGTGAATTGCCTGAGGCCATGGGTTCAAGACCAGTTCGGGCAACATGGCAAGACCTCGTCTCTACAATAAATCAAAAATTAGCCGGGCATGGTAGCGTGCGCCTGTAGTTCTGGCTACTTGGAAGACTGAGGCAGAAGGATCACCGGAGTGCCAGCAGGACAACGCTGGGGTGGCCATGAGAGTGCCACTGTCCTCCAGCCTGGGCAACAGAGTGAGACTTCAACTCAAAAACAAAAAAACAAAAACAAAAACAAAAAAGCCAGGCCTGGTGACTCACGCCTATAATCCCAGCCTGTGCCCACGGGTTCAAGACCAGCCTGGGAAACTTGGTAAGACCTCACCTCTGCAATAATTTTTTTTTTTTTTTTAATTAGCCAGAGCCAGGCTCAGTGGCTCAGCCTGGAATCCCAGCGCTTTGGGAGGCTGAGGTGAGTGGATTGCCTGAGCCTGCAGGTTCGAAACCCGCCTGGGCAACTTGGCGAGACCTCATCTCTACAATAAATCAAAAAAATTAGCCAGGCGTGGTAGCACGTGCCTGTAGTTCTAGCTACTTGGAAGGCTGAGGCAGAAGGATTAACTGAGCCCAGTAGGTCGAGGCTGCAGTGGCCGTCACCATGACACTGCACTCCAGCCTGGGCAATAGAGTGAGACTCCAACTCAAAACAAACAAACAAACAAACAAACAAAAACGTGACCTGAGGCTATAAACATTTTTGGCTCTTGCATGCCATGGCGGAAATGCTCAAGTGCAACAGATAGCACAGCTAATTTCATATCAAAAAACAAGAACAGAATGATAATTTGTTACAAATAAGAAAATATTAGGCCAGGAGCAGTGGCTAGTGGTTCATACCTGTAATACTAGCACTTTGGGAGGCCAAGGCAGAAAAATTGCTTGAGCCCAGGGGTCAGAGACCAGCCTGGACAACAGAGCGAGACCCCCATTTCTATTTAAAGAAAAAAAAAAAAGGAAATATTAAAATCTGGTAAAAATCAGCCAATTTTATATAACACTGAAATAGCATTTATATGAGCACTATTGTGCAATTTTTACAATTCAGTAATGCTGTATATTCATCTGTTACAATGAAAAAATATTAGGAGCATAGCAAGCATAATGTGAAATTTTTATAGTATAAAATTTCAATAATACATTTTAAACAAATTAAAAAGTGATTAAAATGGTTTGTTAAGGCTCCTGAGAAGCCTGTTTGGTTAAGAAAACATGATCTAAATCCTTTAAAGAAAAATGTTAACTTACAACATGGTGTAAAACACATTCCATTAATTCTGACTTTCTGCTTCATAAAAGTAACATGAATCCATTAAAACATTTTAATGAGTGATTGAAGTTTTGGCGTGAGAGGTGTGCAAGAACCCACTTGGATAAAGCTTTATAATTAAAATCCAAATGTTTAAAGTTAATAAATTACATGACTGTTATTATTAATTAATAACAGTCATAGTTGTAATGTTTTATTTTACAAGATGATTAAAACTTTATATTTTAAATAACTGTTCTAATCAGAAATCTTATTAGTATTTACTACTTGATAGAGTACAGTGGCACAGCAATAATTTTTAAATAACACAAGAATTTGGATAGAGCATCTACAAAAACAAATTAAACTATGAGATATATAAACTTAATTTATATATAACTTTTTGAAAAGTCAACAATACAAAAAAGTGAGAAATCCTTACAATGTTACATAGGTATACATTTTCAAGAGATCTATGAATGTCATCACTGAGGATATTTTGAAATACTCTTCAAGTCAATTTGGTGGCTAGAATAATAGAGACTAACTTAGAAGTAAATAAAATTAACAACAATGGTTTCACAATCTCAGACTCTGCTATTTTGAGAGAGCTACTGCCACATGATGTTTTGGATATCTCCGTCAATTACTAATATTTATGTGACCTTGAGGAAGTACTTAATCTCACTTTCCTGAAGAGTAAAACTGAGATAATAGTTGTGTTTATCTCACTGAATGACTGTTTAGATTGAATGAGATGATACATGGCAGTGTTAACATTGATTAGGTATCCATTATTATTATGATTACAAACAATTATTTGTTAAAACATACTAACATCAAATATTAAAAGTGACATTGAAAGCGATGAAGAGTTTATAAAACTAACTGAAAATATTCTGAGTTAAAATGTTCTGTTAAGTTGATTTTACCCATACAAATATACTTCTTTAATAGTCTGTAAAAAGTGTATATGTTATTTTTTCCATTGACTTATTATAACACCATGTTTGTTTCTACTGAAATATTCCCAAGTGTGATATAAATTACATTAAATACTTGTCATATATGCGTAAGGAAATAGTCTACCTTAGTTAATATGAAATTTGATAACATTTAACTTACAACTTTGATAAGAAACACAGGTAAAACACACATTTAATAACAAAATCTACATAGTCAACAAAAACATAAATATGCTCTATTTTTTTAGATATGCTCAATTTTTATACCTTTACAAAATGTCCTAGGCTCTCTGGAACTTGAATCTTCAAACTATACCAAAATAATGTTGCTCACAGTTTTCTAGGAATAGGCAATATCTGTCCCCAAAGCAACTCACAGTTTGGTAGAAAAAGCAGATACATACAATAGACAAATACAATAAGTAACAATGTAAGTATTATAATAAAGCTATTAGAGGAACTCCTTAGGCAAAGGAGTATGGAAAGGTAGGTTTCAAGAGGTAGTAATTAGATGAGTTAAGGTAAGTAGGAATCACCAAAGTAGGAAAGGAAGACAAGAGAAAGACAGTCCAAGCTTCTCAAAGAGCACAGATGCAGGAGGCAACACATAAAAGATATAAAATTCTCGCAAATGCAAGTAGACCACTAGCAGAATTAAAATGGGAAGAAACAGAAAAACCTACCTGACCAGAATTCATTCAAACACCAAAAGTTTCCTAAACCAGAACTTAGAGTTGCAAACATTTTTAAAATAGCTGTATTTCAGCCAGAGTTACTGCTAGTTAAGTCATAGTCAACCTCACCTGGCAAGGCAAATTGTTCCACAAAAGAATCCATTTCTATCCCTGGTCCCAGAAATGATTTGAACACAGTTTCTAAGACTCTTTCCTGGCTCCACTTTCCCTGTTCTCTGCTATTGGAAGGAATTCATCCTAATTCCCAAGCAAAATAAAAATAAAGAAAAATATCAAAAGAAGCAAAGGAACCTTTCACGGGCTCTTGTCTTCTAGAAGAAATATAATATCTGTCCACGGCTGTAACCAAAAAAAAACCATATCTCTTCAAATTAGACCCTAATCTAAGGCTGTACAAGCAAAATCACCAATGGCATCGAACTGCTCTAACTGCTTATCCATTAGGAAAAAATTGAAGTTCCCATCTCACATAAACACAAAAATAAATTTCAGAAATATTAAAATGCAAACTATAAGAACATCACAAAAACACAACAAAACTTGGCTAAATATTTGTCACAATCTTGTAACATAGAAGGTTTTTCCATATAAGAAACCTAGAAGTTATAAAGGGAACAACTGACAGCTAATAATGTAAAGATGTAAAATTTCTACAAGGCCAAGCATACCATATATGACACTAAAAAAAAACAGTCTATAAGCTAGGGGACAAATACTTGCAACATGTAAAGACAAACTGTTAATATCCATAAGATATTGACATAATCGATTTTTTAAAAGTCAATAGAAAAAGGGGCAAATGTACACATAATTAACATAACTTATGGAGTAAACATATCTGTTCAAAAGAATATAAAAGTTCAAATCCCAGTGAGATACAATTTTCTCCTGTTAAACTGATAAGGATTTTTTTTAATGATCATGTAAGTATTGGCAAGGATGTGAGGAAATTGGTACATATCTATGAAATTATTACCTAATTGAGGTCTCAAACATTCTCTATGTTTTCTTCTATAAGTGTTATAGTTTTAGGTTTTACATTTAAGTCCATAAGCCACTTTGAGTTAATTTTTGTATATGGTACAAGATATGAATTCAACTTTATTTTTATGTGTACTAACATCCAATTGACCAGCATTAGTTGTGGAAAGGCTACATTTCTTCCACTGCATTGTCTTTATGGCTTTGTTAAAAAATAAAATAAAATCAGTTATGTACATATACATGGGTTTATTTTTGGACTCTTTTGGTTTCATTGATCTATTGTCTATCTTTATGCCAATACTATTTGTATGCTAGCTTTATTATTCTTGAAATTAGGTAGTATTGGCCCTCCACACTGTTCTTTTTCACAAGTGTTTTGTGAAATTCTAAGTTTTTGAATTTCCATTTGAATTTTAGAATCATCTTGTCCATTTCTATAAAAAAAAAAAAAAGCCTGTACAGATAAAAGGATAATTCTTTTGAATCTGTAATTTGGTGAAAATCAACATTTTAACAAAGTTGAATCTTCCAATCCATAAAGAGTATATATAATCAATTCTCATTATTGAGATAATGATAGTTACATTAATTAGCAAATACCAGACGATTGCTCCCAGGGGAATTACAGGTTTAGGTTCCTGCAAACAACTGATCACATTTTTGTCAACTGATCAACATATAACCTTGTTTTATGTGTTTCTGTTTTTAAAGGTCCCTTAATATATATTATTAATATACACTGTTGATCCAATAACATTGAACTCATGTTCAACAGTACTATAACTGCTGACTGAATGAAGCTAATCTAACACATAGTATTTTCTCCATAACACAAAGTACAGCCTCCTTGTACTTAGAAACACTATACGGGGGCATACCTCATCAACAAGGGTACCTGCATAATAAAATTTGTATACCTAACCCTGAATTGTAGCCCACATCTTTAAAATTAAAAAAAAAAAAAAAGAACAGCACCTAAGCATTACACTTGGGGACCACTTTAAACAGTGAAAAAACCAACAAAAAGCAAACATGCAAAAAAAATGTGGCAATAAATGAAACAAGAAAGGGTCACTTGCTTTTACAGTACGGAAGCTGAAACAAGAAAGCATAGTAGCGTCTAGTTTGACTTCAGTTGAGAATGCGTGCATGGAGTGACTACAACATTTTTGCTCTCTGCTAGTGTCCAAGAATGACCACAAAAGCACTGCCAGTATTGATCTGGATGTTACAGATAAATTTTAATGAGTATGCCAATTCGCAAATTAAAAATCCATGAATAGCCAGGCACAGTGGCTCATGCCTGTAATCCCAGCACTTCAGGAGGCAGAGATGAGAGGACTGCCTGAGCTCAGGAGTTTGAGACCAGCCTGAGCAACATGGTGAGACCTCGTCTCTACAATAATTCAAAAAATTAGCCAGGCATAGTGGTGCATGCCTGTGGTTCCAGCTACTTAGAAGGCTGAAGTGGAAGGATCGCCTGAACCCAGCAGATCAAGGTTATGGTGGTCATGAGCGTGCCACTACACTCCAGCTT
This sequence comes from Tarsius wallacei, assembly GCA_963574415.1. NCBI lineage: Eukaryota > Metazoa > Chordata > Mammalia > Primates > Tarsiidae > Tarsius > Tarsius wallacei. The sequence goes on from CAUYQG010256411.1 coordinate 7,408, forward strand.
GAGTGACAGATTGAGACTCCGACTCAAAAAATAAAAAAAAGAAAATGAAATTTTTGCTGGATGCGGAGGCTCATACCTGTAATTCCAGCACTTTAAGAGGTGAAGGCAAGAGGATAAGTCCAGGGGTTTGAGACTAGCCTGGCAACTTGGCAAGACGTCGTCTCTACAATAAATCAAAACATTAGCCAGGCATGGTGGCATATGCCTGTGGTTCCAGCTACTTGGAAGACTGAGGTGGAAGGATCACCTGAGTCCAGCAGGTTGGGACTACAGTGGCCGTGAGTATGCCACTGCATTCCAGTGTGGGCAACAGAGTGAGATTCCTACTCAAAAATTAAAAAATAGAAAAAAAGAAAATGACATTTTATTTCAATGTCTGACTGTCCACTGCTAATGTATAAACACACAATTGATTTTCTGCATACTGCTCTTATATCCTGCAACCTTGCTATATTCATTCATTAGCTCTAGCAAGATTCCACTAGATAGATGTTCTACATAGACAATCCAGGTCACCTGTGAATATAGACAGTTTTATCCCTTTCTTTCCAATCTGAATTCTGTTTATTTTCTGCTCTTGCCTGATGGCACTGGCTAGAATCTCCAGGGCAACACTAAATAGAACTGGTGAAAGTGGACATCTACTCTTGTTCTTAAAAATTTTTTTTTAAGTGTTCAGTTTTTCAGCAATAAGTACAATATCAGCTAATAAAGTTTTTCATAAATGTACATTAACAGATTGGGAAAGTTCACTTCCACTCCTAGTTTGCTGAAGTAGTTAACAAATAATGAATACTGGATTTTATCAAATGATTTTTCTGCATCTATTGAGATGATAATGTGATTTTTTACTTTTTAGTTTGTTAAATATGGTGAATTACATTGTTGATTTTTTTTTTTAACATTAAAACAAACTCACATTCCTGGGAAAAACCCCACATAGTCATGGCATATTATCCTTTTAATATACTATCAAGCTAAATTCGCGAAACCTTTGTTTAAATGTTTACAATTATATTTGTGAGACATATCGGTCTGTGGTTTTCTTATGATTCATTTGTCTGCTTCAGGTATCCCAGCAATGCTGGCAGCATAAACCTTGGAAAATAGGTCCTCCATTTCAATGTTTCTGAAAATGTAAAAAATGTGCATTTTCCTTGAATATTTGGTATAAGTCATAAGTGAAACTATCTGGACCTTGGGTTTTCTTTTTTTTTTTTTGGATGTGTACTAAGCAAACATGTTAAAGAAGATGTAAAGAGACATAAATCACAGGTCTCACATTTAAAGAAACATACAATCGAGTGTGCTTATTCAAAACCTGAATTAAAAAGTATAAGTGGTAGGTTAACATTAATTGATTAATTCTCAATAATGGCCTGTGTTTGATATTATTATTTTATTACTTTTGCAGCTCAGCAACCTGCTGAGATTCAAACCTTCATTATGTGCCATAAAGAGCAGAGCTGGGCATGGCTCACACCTGTAATCCCAGCACTTTGGTAGCCCAAGGCAGGAAATTGCTTGAGGTCAGGAGTTTGAGACCAGTCTGGGAAACACAGTAAGACCTTGCCTGCGGGGGACCAGCCCCCACGGAGAGATTTAGGGTGTCCCTGGAAAGGTGTGGTGGTGTCGGCAATTATTACTGGGGAACAAAGGGATTAGACTTCTGTCTAATGCAGGAGCCGATACACTGAGGCTAGACTCCCGTCTAGTGCAGAAGCCAATTCTGCAGAAGAGATAGATATAGAGAGGAAGAAAGAGAAAGGAAGAGAAAGAAAGAGAAAGAAAGAGAATGGACCACTGTTCAAATGGATTGAGCAGAAGCCTCGGGTTTTCTTTATGAGAAGATTTTTAACTACAATTTGTATTTCTTTAACATATAAAAAGCTATTCAGGTGATCTATTTTCTTTCGCTTCCTTTAGGATTCATTTGCTCTTCTTTTCCTAGTTTCTTAAGGTGGAAGATGAAGTAATTTGAGATCTTCCTTTTTCTATAATAGAGACATTTAGTGTTATAAATTTCTCCCTAGTCTTTTAGTGACATCTAATATTTTGTATTGTCATTGCCATTTAGTTTAAAATACTTTCTACTTTCCCTTTTCATTTATTCTTTTTAAATCATGGATTACTTAGATGTTACTTAATTTCCAGATATTTGGGAGTAGGAAGCAAGGATTGCCTGAGCCCAGGAGTTCAAGACCAGCCTAGCAACTTGGGGAGGCCTCGGCTCTACAATAAATCAAAAAATGAACTGAGTGTGGTAGTATGTACCTGTAGTTCCAGCTATTTGGAAGGCTGAGGCGAAAGAATCACCTGAGCCCAGCAGGTTGAGGCTGCGGTGGCGGTGACCGTGCCACTGCACTCCAGCCTGGGCAGCAGAGTGAGACTCCAACTAAAAAATAATAATTATTATTTCCAAATATTTAGATATTTCCCAAGGATCTTTTTGCTAACGATTTCCAATTCCACTGTAACCAGATAACATTTTTTTTAATTACTTGAATCCTTCTGAATTCATTAAGACTTGTATCATGGCCCAGAATATAACTTATTTTCGTAAATGTTTTGTATGAACTTGTGCACAAATATGTATTCTGCTCTTCTTGGATGGAGTGTTCTATAAAAGCAATCAGGTCAAGTTGGTTAACAGTGTTATTAAAGTCTACTATAAGCCGGGCTCGGTGGCTCAGCCTGTAATCTCGCGCCTTGGGAGGCTGAGGTGAGCGGACTGCCTGAGCCCGCGGGTTCGAGGCCCACCTGGGCAACTTGGCAAGACCTCATCTCTATTATAAATCAAAAAATCAGCCAGGCATGGTAGACTGCGCCTGTAGTTCCAGCTACTTGGAAGGCTGAGGCGGAAGGATCGCCGGAGCCCAGCAGGTCGAGGCTGCGGTGGCCGGGAGTGGCCACTGCACT
>CAUYQG010256412.1:0-19269 GCA_963574415.1 Tarsius wallacei
GTAGCACGCGCCTGTAGTTTCAGCTACTTGGAAGGCTGAGGCGGAAGGATTGCCGGAGCCCAGCAGGTCGAGGCTGCGGTGGCCGGGAGCGGCCACTGCACTCCAGTCTGGGCGATGGAGTGAGACTCCAACTCAAAAAAATATATTTCATTTTACTAAAATGATCCAACTATTATTTCAACATGTATCCAACACAACATTATAACATATTTTATATTTTTATATTAAATCATTGATACTTGATATATATTTTATAATGACAGCACATCTCAAATCAGATGCTAATTTTGCTTATTGGAAATACTTCAGATGTACTCAGATTTCTTAAAATTTTAGTTGCAAAATTATATTCACAACTCAAGTTGCTCTCAGCATTTCTAAAAGTATTCCAAAACCTGAGATATGCTACAAAAAAAGTTCTTTTATATTTATATCCACAATGACAAACTGGTTTATTTATTTTTTGTAATTTACTTAATTTTGAATCAACAACAGATATGTTTCAAACTCCATGTGTCCAAGATTAACAAATGTACCAAATCATGGTCAACTCAATAACATTAAATTTATTTTAAAAGAATATTGCCCAAATTAAAAGGCAACTCTAAAATTATCAATATTAATACATTTTTTCTTATAGTTTCTTAGTCAATTTTTGTAAAAGTATTAGCTCGAATTAAAATCTGCATGTTGATTCTAGTGAGAAAAATGTGTAATGTTATTAATATTGGTTTATAGCTTTAAAAACTTCACTTTCTATCTAAATTATTTAACATGTGTTTCTAGTTTATAAAAGGGCTTTTCATTTTTAAATATAAATTTATCTAATCCATAAAAAAGATTTTCATTTCCAAATTTCAGTCATTTATACATAGTGCAAAATTGGGAGAAAATATGCCTCAGCCTCACACTGCCATTTTTTGCCTTTATTAACAAATATTAAGAAAATGTTCCTTCTGTCCCAAGATAGATTTTTCATTTTAGTTAAATTCAGTACATCTTTGTAAAACTCCTACATGACTCACTAAACTGAACAATCATTGCAGAAATGCACAAAATTTTTAGTTTTTTCAATAGTTCCATCACATATATAGCATTTTGTTCTATCTAGTTACAGTTTAGCAACTTATATGCATAATAGCTTCTTACCATCTCTTTCAGAAAACCGAAAAAAACAAAAAAGATATATACACACACATACTTTTTAGGTGTCCCAAGTTACAAGTTCATTTATAAGCTTTAATGGAAGGTTAAAACAAATTTTAAATACTTTTGTTGAACAGTTCATTCTAATTTCAGGAAATTAATTTTATTAATTTTTTTTGTCTATTGAGAAGAACATTCTTATCAAAATCACTATGCACTAGGTGAAAATGTTTCTTAACATTGTTTATTATCTTTAGGGTTTTATTTTTTGATTGATAAACAAAAACTTTAACTTCTTTGTTTTGCTTTTTGATAGCAAATTGCAGAATGCATCCATGGTGAAATTTGTTATACACTGTTTTCCAGCCACTTTTATTCTGTCAGTTTATGATAGTAAGTTCTGCCTCTTCACTTAATTCTGCATCAGTAGTAAATTTTTGTTTAAAATTTGCCTATACTTATTTTTTAAACTAGAAAAATAACTATACCTAAAAATTAGTATTTTAATTTAAATGCCCATTACAAATACAAAGATATAATTGCAACCCAGGCTCTCTGCATAATTTATTCAAATAAACATTTTACAAGATTTTAGTGTGTAGAAAAATTTAGTTGATTAAATTAAATTTAGTGTGTAGAAAAATTTAGTTGATATAGTTACATGCAATGCTAGACATGACACAAATGCCTAACTCACACACACTAGTGCTACAATGATATCTTTCATGATGCAAAAAGGTGAACTATAGACCTACCAAAAAAATGAAGATGTGCTTAACATAAAAAATTCACAATGTTCCAATGTTTAACTATTAAAGTTAAATCTCCATTAAAGTGAAATAAAATAAAAGTGAGTTCCTCATTTACACTAACCACAGTTTGTGTAACCACACACAGTTTGTGTGTTCAATAGTGCCACGTGTCCACTTGCTACCATGTTGAAACTTGCAGCTCTAGATAATTTAAAATTAAGGGACACTTAAATTTTTTACATGATGGAGATGAAGTTGAGAAAATTTCTTACTTGAAGTTTTAGTAATTAGGTTAAGAAGAAGTTCATGGAGTAGATATGTAATCATGTCCTTGATGGCTCTTGATGACCAATTTAGAAATCTTTATGGCTGAGTTTGAAATCAAAGGTTATGAGGGCTCTTAGTGAGACTGTGAATCATAGGTGCCTCATTTATCACATGGCAGGGATTAGACACATCCATTCTTTGGTAAGCATTCAAACAACAGACATGATTACAATTATTGCTGACAATACTACTTAGATGATAGAAAAGAGGCACCTTGATGAGGTAACTGTGAGATCATTTTATGCAGATTTTAATGTTCTGGATTAAAGACAAAGCGTTATATAGATGCTTTAGCTCTATTTAAATCCATTTCACCACAAACTGTATTTCTAATTTGGCCAACTTATCTTGTTTTCCATATGACTTTTTTTTTTCACTTTTTGTTGTTGTTAATCAAAGGCTTTCTAATTAAACAAAACATAATTGTTTTTATTCAAATTTTTTAAAATAATTGTTTTTGAAATATTTATCCAGGGTAGACTTGACAAAAGAAACTTTAGATGGATAGCAATAAATGAGAGATGACAAATGGAGTTAAAATAAAAAATCTAAGTTGCTCTCTGAGGACATTTTTACTGGAAGAGACAAGTTCTAGCGTTTGCGTGATTAATAGGTATAATTAGTTTACAAAGGCTGAAAATCAAAGTTACCTAATGGCCAATTCACTCTGTAGTGCAGCCCTGGCCAGAATCAATATGATAATGATCATTCTCTCCTCAGTTGGGAGAGGCATGAAGTGTGTGTCTGTGTGAATATGTCTGTGTGTATGTGTGTGTGTGTGTGTGTGTGTGTGTGTGTGTGTGTGTGCGCACGCGTGTGTGTGTGTAGTGAGGGTGGGGTGGGTTGGGATGGGTCCAGAGAAAAACCAACACAAGCATCACTTGCAGCTTGTAGTTTTTATTTGTGACATTTTTAAGATATTTAATATTGGGCAGAAGACATTGACTTTATCTTCTTTCAGTCTAATTGCTGTGGAGCATAGTATAACATTAACAAATAAAAGGAGAATGGAACCACATATCTTTTGGGAAACAGGAGAAAAAAATGAATATTGCCTTTTCCATTGCTGTTAAACAAACTGATGACCTCTGCAAATTTAGAAGGGAAATCTGTTAAATAAATTAATTTATCTTTACTATTTCTAGCAAAACTTAAATCCAAAATGGAATATTTCAACTCTTTTGCTACAAGAAGTTAGACATTTCATAAAATATGTTTTCATGAAATGTTAAGTGTTTCTAGAACTAAGAAATAAATATCTGTGTTAAAATCTGTCTTATTCTCCCGGGGACCTTAGGCAAATGACTTCTCTGTCATTAGTTCCCGTATATGTTTAATAGTACCTAATGAGATTTATTGGACATGTATAAGAATTATTTAAGTCATGTAACAAAGAGCCTGGTAGACAACAAATAAGTAGCACATTTATTTTTGTAGCTGATAATGATAGACAGTATAATTAACTCAAATATACATGGACAGTGAATCAATGCAGTAAACTGTATATATGCATACTACATACAACATGAATAGATAGATATAGTATGCCACATACTATAGTATATTTATTAGAGAGATCTATTATACTATTAAATATAATTAACAAAAATTTGATTCCTTCAGGCTGTGGAATATAGTGACAAGAGCACTGGCCCATTATATGAAGTCTTGATTTCCACTTTAACTATTGTTTACTAAGTTTATGATTTAGGTAAGTGATTTTTCTTTCTGTTAGCCTCAATTTCTTTTCTGGAAAAAAAATAGGACTATTATTACCCTTTCTGACCTTCTAAAAAGTCTTCTTGAGATATTCATATACGAAACTAGTTACAAAGGTGTTTTATATATTTTCTTATCAAAAATATATCAGGTGGGGAGAAAGAGTGAAAAGCAGATCACTAAGGCTCTAGAATTAACATGGAAATTAAATACATTTAAGGGAAAGCTAGTGTATAGCTTGTAAGAATGAAAAGGAATATGCTTGTATGCCTTTTAGACCTGTCTGGTATAGCACATGACAAATAGTAGAGAGAAAATCAAAATAGTCCCAGATTTAAATTCAAGTGCAGTCACTAACTAATGATCTACTGGGTATAATACCTAGCTTACAGGATTGTTTTAAATGTAAAAGAAAATGTGCCTTTTAAGCACTTAATACAGTGGTTGGCACATAGCTCTCAATAATTGTAACTAATAAAAATTAATTATGGAGTAATCCCTCATGTGCATTACAAAATCTAGAGATTTACCATGCTTTGGTCAATAAAAGGCAGAATTTCAGAGATATGTGGATCATATGGCAATATCTGTCCCAATGATTCAGTATGGCAATACAGTCAATGCAACTATAATAAATTAAAACCAGATTCATCATACCTATAAAAGTAAATACAACCACCCAGCAATAATGACAAATATGAATCACACTGTTAGAGTCTGCCTCTGAATCGAAATTGCTTGGCCAGGTATCACCTCATTAATTCTCTTACCCTCAAGATAAATGAACCAATTTTATAATCTTAAGAGCACTGAATTATATTTTAGAAAATAATCGGAATTATTGATAGAAATGAATATACTTGAAATCTCCCTGATTCCTCAAGGCTTTACATTTCAATGCAATCCCAAAGCATTTTTGGAGGTTGAATTCTATTTATGGCTGGATTAAAAAAAAAGAATCTTGGTTAAAAAGGAAAGGATTGAAATGCCATGTAAAGGGGCACTTGGACATCAAATGACTCTCACTTGACTGTATTTTGATGACTTTCGTATGAATTAATCACAGACATAGAAGGAATATTTCCCTTGAAATACTTGTCACGTTTTTAAACTTACAGGATAATATTCTTGGAACAAATTGCCTTTGGAGAAAGTAACTATTAAATTCAAAGTATTTTCAAATAACGTTTTGCACCAAATCCTGCAAAAACACTTTCTCCAGAAGCAAAGAAACAAAGATATTTATCTCTTACTAATATTCTTTTGAATTTGTCCCTGGAGTTTAATAATTAAAATTGGCCTGTGGAAAGAAGACTCTCAGAGTCATATAAAACCTGGGCTAAATTTGAAGATGCATAAGTTTCAGAAAGAGTTCTAGGAAGAGTACACTTCTCTGAGGTGCCAGTGAGTGGGAGAGCTAAAAAAAGAATTACTTTGGAAATGAAGTTTAAAGAAAAGCTTATATCTAGCTTGCAAGATACTACAACTGAGAAAAACTAAGAGAATTAGATTCCTATACCTTTGTAACTTAAGAGCACCACATTTTACCTGTTACAAATATTGAATTTTCATGGGGTATTTCATTTCAGGGGTTAAAAATAAATGGTTGCCCTGCCAAGTAAACTTGAAACCAACCACATTTGGAGATAATTTGTAGACAAATATTTCTAAAAGTATTAAAAGATGATGCAGTACAATTCAGATTAAAAATAGGGAACTGGGGAAATTCTGTGAACTCCATTACTAGAATGATTTTATATGTTATATTCCCACTGGATGTTTTTTTTTTCCCATGGGTTTTCTGGCAATAATGGTGATGAGGATGAGGAGAAGGAAAATGATGATGATGGAAGCATTGATGAGGTCAATAAGATTATAGCTGTATTCTTATATGGTCAGTCCATGGCGGATCTTTTGACCTTGACACTTTTCTAAACATTCATAGCTTTTCATCCACAGAAAAAAATAAGTTTTTTGCCTCATTGTATATCATTTTGGACTCATAATTGAAAACTCCCAGTACCTTATCTCAGGTATATTTTTATATGGACACAACCTATATAAATTACTAGGAATATTCCATTCCCTAAGAAGTTAATCCATCCCTTTACTAATATTTCTTTTATTTTCAGTCCAGTAACCAATTCGTATGTGTTGTCCAACAGTAGATCCAGTGGAATAGTAATGTCTGCATTTTGATAACTTAAATTACTAGCAAGTCATGCCAATAACTTGTTTAAACTTAGAACCTTTGATAAATAAAGCATTCAGAAGAGATGGAACCTATTTTTTTCATCTGTGTTAATCTGAAAACAGAATGAGATTTCACTATACCTACTAACCCTTTTTCCTTTTTTCTATACTGTTCTCTCAAAATCTATTCTTTTCTTACTCGATCCCTTTTTTTCTATTAGGTAAAAATGTCTCATATCTTAAAGTACTTTTTTCTCGAAATAGTTGCATTTCAGCATTTCACCAAGGGGCGAAGTCTATTCTGTATTACAATGGTCACAAAAATAAAATATCAGTAGAGGGTATGAAATTTGGTGGGGAAGGGCATGAGGTGAGATTCCCACAAGGTCAGAGTATTTGAAAAAGCTGATTTATACAGATCTGGATTTGATTCCTGCTTCATACCTTGATACTTTATGTATGTGTAGGAACGCGTTTAACTCTATGCCTCAGTGCTGTATGACTAGACAGTGCATGTGAAAATTCAAGCCAAGTCTTGGAAAAGACCAGGAAATATGACTGTCTAGTTCTTTCCAATACATTGTTCCTGAGAGGCAGTTACAAGCACCTGACTATTGTTCAGTTATACAGCCAGAATGACATCACAATTTTCCTTTTGTCCTGACAGATGGATGACATATTGGTTATAAAATGCCTAGAGATGAATTATTTTTGCTTTAAAGAGTTTGTAGATAGAAGTCTTGTCTTCTTGTCTCATCATGATCTAATTCATTTCTATGTTTTTGTCAATTTGCTCTTTCTGTTTGGAAATGTTTTTGTTTGTCCTTAAAGATCAAAAATTGCCAAGACTCTAAAACTCTGTAAACTTAAATCTGCATACACAGACTTTTTTCAGTTCAGGGAATGTATGTTTCTTCTTCTTCTTATTATTATTATTATTTCCTTATGCGTCTTTTCTACTTCTGGAATGTCACTTAGGGATATTACATTTTCTAGATAGATCCAAAGATTATCTCTTTCATTATTATTTTTTATTCCTTTATATTTAAGTTGGCCATATGCTTCTATTCAACTACTGAATTGCTTTAATGAAAAATCGTGTTTTTACTCTAGAAAGGACTGTTTTGGGGAACAAGAGAGGGCTATATTTGAATCTATAATCTCTAACCCTTTTATTAGTTTTTATATTTGACTTTATATTGGAGTATAACATATATTAAAGTGCACAATTATAAGTGAACAACTAAATCGATATTATATAAATATGTGTATACATATATCTAAAACCTCCAAATTGTAATCAATATGCAGAATAATATATAGAACAGTCTTCTCAGAAGATTTTTCTATTCTCTCACACAGTCAATATCCTTTGCTCCAAAACTATCATTCTAACATCAGTTATTATTGAATAGTTGTGTCTGCTTTTAAATTTTCTATAAGTGGAATCATATATAGACACTTTTATGTTTGGCTTATAGAATTATGTTTGCAAAATTCATCTATATTTCTCTACATAGCAGTGATTTACAATTGCTTTGTATTACTCCATTATAGAAAAAAATAAGTCAATAAAACATCTATATATTCTAATGTTGATGAGCATGTAGGTTTCTTCTAGTTTTTGACTATTATGAGCTATGAACATTCATACATGTTTTGTGAAACACATATTTCTCATTACTGTTGGATTTCTGGAGTAAATTATTAGACCATGGAATATAGACATTTTCACCTACAAAATATACCACCAGTTTTCTACTGTGATTGCCTCAATTTTTATTCTTACCAGCAGTGTATAAAGATGACAACTTAACTGCTAAATATTCTCATTATTTTAATTCACCTTTAATTTCTCTTTTCCCTAATGTTCCTGTTAATTCAGTGTATTATTTGTCATTTCTGACAAATCTTTTTTCTTGATGTTGAGACTCTTTAGTAGGTTATCTTTTTACCTACATATTAGGACTCAAGTCTTTAAATTGAAGTTTCCTGAGTGGCAGTGATTCAAGAAAAAGTAGCAATGGAGCTGTTATCTCTAAATATGGACTATTAATAGAAATAAACAGGTCACATGACTCTGCAGAGACTCCTGGAAGATGCTACCTCACTCCCATGCCTACTTATACTCTTCAGTCTTAGGGTTATAGAGAGCTTCATCTATATTAAATTAATTTTGCCTTAGGCAGACTAAGCACAATTATACAAGGACAATGTCAGTTTCCCCAGTGAGGTTAACAGATAACTGCAGGCTAAATAAAATCTTCCCATGATGAGGTCATGTTTTCAAGCCCTATTCACAAGACTCTAATTCTGGAATCCAAGTGCCACTCATATCTACAAGTGGCAAAGCCACACTACTCTTCCCATTCCACCGTAGTAAGAAATTCTTATAGCAGTATGACATTCAGTTTTCCAGCAAACTGATCACACTGTCAAACTGTCCCCGTCTCTTGAACACATCTTACATTCTGCATTTCTTTCAAATGGCCTAAAAATTTCATTGTTTACTTCTCACTTAATGCTGAGAAAAAAATAGAAACATTTAAAGTTTATTAACTCATTTCAGTTCCTGTTAAAGTGATTTTCTCTTTTCAGAGACAAGTAATGAATAGAATTGGTGTGATATTGGAAGAAGAGATATTTCAAGCTGCACCTTGTACCTATTTGACTTCCCATACAATGACAAGAAAAAAACGCATATAAGATCAAGTATATTTGAACAGTCAGAGAAGGATGTCAGTTATTAAGTACAAATGGTAATATTTGCTTAACATCAGCCTAGGCTGCCTTGCTAGTGACTGATTTTTTAATACTATTGTATTATAAACAAAATGCAGTCAAATGTTGATCTCTGGAGCCACTTGAGGTTTTACGACTTTCTGAAACCTATCATAAAATGTTGACTTGCATATTTCCCTTGATATATTTTTTGTAGCTCAGTTTATGGATGGTTTATAAATCATCATATATATGCGAAGAAATATGGATGAATTATAATCACATATATTTCTTCTTCCACTATATAATTCTAAGAATAATTTAACCAATGCACTTTATATGAGTTGGAGATTTATTTTACTTGTAATCATTTTTGGCCTAGAATATTAATTCAAGATGTTCTTTATTCTAGCCATCTCCCAAGAGTAGAGGGTTTAAATTATAAGCACATAAACCTGAAACTATCCCAAACAGTAATTCATTAATCACATGCTCAAAAAACTATCTCTCCATTGCAGGACTTTGGAAGTAGGAAATTAATATGTAGAACATTAGAATCTCAAGATAGAAAGAAAACCTAGAAGTCATCTAAACCTAACCAAGAATTCATTGCTTGAATGTTCTCTGTAATCTCAGCCAGAGGTTGAACATTTCCAGAGTACTCTTCAAAAGTAAAACTCTCTCTTTGTTGAAGTAAAATCTTCCTTCAGTAAATGGTTACTCTGGTCCTAATTGTGTCTTCAGGAACAAACAACATAGGTTAAACGTTTCTTACAATGACAACTCTACCAATATTTAAGTCATTCTTCAATCTTCCCATGACTTGCCTTCCTGGTTTATACTCCAATTTTTCATCAATTCCTTATACATTGAGCTTTGACTCCCTTCTCAATTGTCATCATAATCTTCGCTATACTTTAGACAGTGGCAAAGATAAGTTGTGCAGGTGTTAGTTTAAGATGTTCACTTGAAATATACCTTCATTATTGACACTAGACAGATTTTGAGGAAACCTAAAGTTTGTATTAATATTTGTAGCAGAAAACAAATATATTTAAGTATATAGAACATACTGTTTACTCAAGTGGATATGATGATGAAAATATCTAAATTTGTTTTGCGTATTGTTGATAAGCTATGTTTTACTATTTTCGATTGGGAAGTTAGACTGTAGGATTTCAAGGACAGCACAAGTGGGTAGCAGTAAAAAATAGATAGGGAATAGACTAAATATAAATATTACATTAAATATAATTTATCTTATTCATTTAATCTATTGTTTCACTCTGTCAATATCTTATTGGGTTTGATTAAGCTCTTTTTCTAGCATTATATCATCCATAATTTCAGTCAATATTACGGAAATACCCTTATGTAAATCTTTGTTAAAGAAATTTTCAAGAGAACATTGTTTTATTTTAGAAAAATTTTTTTGAGTTTTGGTCTCACTCTGTCACTGAGAACAGAGCGCAGTGGCAAAATCATGGCTCACCACAGTCTTGACCTCCTGGGTGTAAGTGATCTTCCTGATTAAACTCTTCTTCTAGCATCATATTATCCAAAATTTCCGTCAGTATTATAGCAATACCCTTATGTAAATCTTTGCTAAAGAAATTTTCAAGAGAACATTATTTTGTTTTGGAAATTTTTTTGTTGAGTTGTAATATCACTCTGTCACTTAGGCCAGAGGGCAGTGGCACAATCATGGCTCACCACACCCTTGACCTCCTGGGCTCAAGTGATCTTCCTGCCTCTGCCTCCCAAAGTGCTGGGATTGTAAGCATGAGCCACTGCACCTGGTCAGAACACAGTTTTAAACAGAATTATATTTAATTTGATATATAATCCATGTACTTTGGATAAAAGTATTTAGTCAATGGTAAAACCGTCTGAATAGTAATAGTTGTCCATCTTGTCTAAATTGATAACAGAATTTCTTAAAATGCTACCCAGCTTTGAGGAGGTCTCATGGCAACATGGCCTGTCACTTGGTCACTAGTGTATATTTGATGGAGCTAGTTACCAATGAGAAGGCTTCTTTCTTCATCACAGGTTTATACCTGTTGCTCCTAATTCATTATGTTTTGATGAAAAAAACAAATATTCCAAATAAAAGTAGACCATCAATGTTATGTTTTCTATCTAGAAAATGCATGTAATTATAAAATCGAATCCATTAATATTTATATTTTCAATGAAGTTGTTAGAAAGAGTAACATTAATCTGATATAAACTATTCATATTTCTACATTTTCTCAATTCTTAGAATGTAACTCTCAGGCCATTCAGAAATTTAGATTATTATTTATTTAACAAGGCTATGGTTTGGATGTGTCCCCTCCAAAGTTCAGGTGTTGCCGATGTTATAGTTTTAAAAGGTGGAGACATTAAGAGGTTAGGCCATACGGGCTGCTCCTAGGTGAGTGGCATTAAGGCCCTTATCAAAGAGGCTTCATGCAGTATTTGGCTTTCTTGCCCTGTACCTTCCACTGTGTGAGGACACAGCATTCTTTCCCTCTGGAGAATGCACCTCTCACAAGACAGCCAAACCTTCTGGCATCTTCATCTCAGACTTCCCAGTCTCCAGAACTGTGAGTGATAAATGTCTGTTATTTATAAATCGTGTATTCTGTGGTATTCTGTTATGGCAGCACAACATTGACTAAGATAGAAATTGGTACTGGGAGTGATGTCATTCAAACAAACACTTAAAATGTGAAAGCAGCTTGATAACTGGGTAATGGGTAGGGGTTGGAACAATTCTGAAGCAAATGCAATAAAGGAAAAAAGCCTTTATTGCCTCATTCTTCTTAGAGATTATTAAAATAGTTGTGACAGTGAAGAATATTCTGCTGAAGTCTCAGACAGAAATGAGAAACAAGGTCTTGGAACCTGAGAGAAAGGGAATCCTTGTTACAAAGGGGCAAAGAATTTGGCTTAATTATGTCCATGACCTAGAACTTTTTGAAAGGCAGAATTTCAGAATGATGAATTAGAATATTTGGCAGGAGAAATCTCTAAGCAGCAATATGTTCAGAGTGTTGCATGGTTTCTCTTAACTGTTCACAGTAAAATGAAAAAAAGAGAAAAATGTTAAAGATGGCATTTATAATTAGAAAGGAACAAAACATAAAGACTTGGGAATTTGTCAGCCTTCCATGTAAAGAATAAAAAAGCATGTGTTGGAGGATAAAACAAAGGTGTGGCCAACTAATCATCTGACAAGGAGAATAGAATGATTCCAATAAAGCCAGGTGCTATTCACACCCCCTCCAAAAAGGGGCAACCCCCCTAGGTCCCCTCCCACTGTGGGAGCTTTTCTGTCCTCTCAATAAATCCTGATTAAAAAATAAAAATAAAAAAGGGAAAATGACCCCAAGGCATTTTAGAGATCTTTGGGACTGTCACACGCCCGGGGGCCAGAACCTTAATGATAGATTGGTTTCAAGGCAGGGGCCCAGCGTACCTTTTGACCTTGGTTCTCATTAGCCTGGCCACTTCAAGTCTCTACACCCTACATTCTGGTGAAGCACTCCCTATTCGCCCCAGCTATGACTCAGGTGGACCCCCAAGTGCGGTCCACATTGCTGCTCTGGAAAGTACAATTCATTGAGGCTTAGAGGCATTCACATAGTGTTAATTCTGCCTGCATGCAAGAGCTGTGGAGTCATGTCTTAAAACCACGATTTCAAAAGATGCCTCAGAGGGCAACTGAGACTGCCACATGGGCAGAATCACAACAGAGTCCCCGCTAAGGCAATATCTAGTGAAGCTGTGGAGTAAGGACCACTGCAGAGAACTCCCCCAGGACAATGCTTAGTGGAGACAGACATAGAAGTCAGGTCATCCCAGATGTCTAGAGCTACTAGCATGCAATACAAACATGGGAGATCTGCAGGCACCCTATCCTGATCCATGAGAGGTGTGACATGTGCCCAGCAAAGCCATGTGGATGAGGCCTCCAGGAAACTCTGCAACCCAAACACCACCCCAGTGTGTCTGGAAGGTGTATATGGAGTCAAAGAAGATCATTTTCCAGTCTTAAAATCTAATGTTCTTTACTCTGCTGGGTTTTGGACTGACTTGAGGTCTGTTATTTCTTTCTTTGTTTCTACTTCTCTTTGAAGAGAAACACCCTGTGCTTGTCCCACTATTGTGTTTTGGAAGTGCATAACTGGTTTGATATCACAGGTTTACAGGTAGTGAAAAATTTGTCTCAGGATAAAACGTACCCTTGTGTCTCACTCATATGATGCTTAGATGAGACTCTGGACATAGACTTTAAAGTTGATGCTTGAATAAGTTAAGAATTTGGGGCTATTGAGACAGGATGAGTATATTTTGTATGTGAGAGGCATGTGAATTTGGGGGACCAGTAGCTGAATGCTTTGGTTTAAATGTGTCTTCTCCAAAATTCATGTGTTGCCAATGTAACAGCATCAAGAGGTGGAGGCTTTAAGAGGTGATTAGATCATGAGTGCTCCTTCCTCATAATTGGGATTAAAGCCCTTAAAAGTGACTTCATGGAGCATTTGTCGCTCTTGCCTTTCTATCATCTACCAATAAGGGCACAGCAGTTATTTCCTCCAAAAGATGCAGTCTTCTCTAGGAAACTAAACCTGCTGGCTCCTTGATCTTAGCCTTTCTAGCCTCCATAACTATGATAAATGAATTTCTGTTCTTTATAAATTACTCAACCTGTGATATTGTTATAGCAGCACAAAATAGACTAGGATAAACAGATTATTACATAATCTATGAGATAGTTAGAAACTGATGATTTTAAAGCACAAGATACTCTTCCTGTACTCAAGAAATATATTATTTTGAATAAGAAATTAGAAGTCATAGTGACTATTCAGGAATTAATCTATCAGTGAGTGACTGGATTTAAAAATATGAAAATTAAAATTTAAAAATATAAATTAAAAATATCTATTTGTATATGCACACACTTTGGAATATTTCTCAGACATTAAAAAGAATGAAATTATGTATTTTGCAGCCACGTGGATGAAATAGGAGGCCATTATCTTAAGTTAATTCACTCAGAAACAGAAAGTCAAAAACAACTAGTTCTCATTTATAAGAGGGAGCTAAATAATGTGTACAAACGGACACAAGAGTATAGAATAACCAACAGTGGAGACTCAGAAGGGTAGAAGACTGGAAGAAGGACAAAAAATTACTTAATGAGTACAATATACACTATTAGGGTAATGATTACACTAAACCCAGACTTTACTACTACACAGTATATCCATGTAACAAAGCTGCTAAATTTATACAAATAAAAAATAGACACATAGCTTTTGAAAAGACAATGAAATTTAGGTGACTCTGATAGTGAAATTTTGTGGAGTGGGTTAATTAAATAAATGAAAATCTTTCTTAAGGTGTAGGATTTCGGGAAAAGAAAATTTAAAAAGATATATAAAAAGAAATTTTAAATCCTCTATATTTTCTTCTTCTTTTGTTAAAATAAATGATTCAGCCAAACTACTATAATTCCTTCAAGCATTCAGTAAAGAATTACATTACGTTTCAATGTTTGTTTGTTTTACTTTTTTGCTGTATCAATCTGCTGAAACTGCTATCAAATTATGGCCCAATGCACATTGGTGGCAATCTTATCTTGGTCCAGAATAAATTATCTTTTATTCTGAGCCATGTATGCCTCCATATCTCTATGTCTCTTCCAAAGTACCAATAATCCAATGAAATAATACTTTACTTCAGTTTCCCAGTTGAGACTTCGTAGTTTCTCAGGACAACTTCTGGGCATAGGAAGTGTCAACACAAAGCTCAATGTGGCAAGTGGCAGTAAGCTAGATAAGTGTGGAGAAGGTTTTGTGAAATCTTGGATATAGTTTCTAAAAATGTATTCTCCTTTGAATTGGCTATGTAGGGTCTATCTGCATAAACTTCCTCAGCGAGTCAGCCACCAATGTGATCCATCTGTTTTCAGGTCTGGAGTCTTTTAATAATTAATGATACTTTTAGTTATTTCACTTAGCACTGAAAAGACTATAAGGAAGAAATAGGTCACCAATATTTCAAAATTGTATTATACTTCTACAGAATGATATGTACATGGCTATTTATGGATACTCTAAATCGTTGAAACTAAAATATTTCAACAATTACAATGCCCCAGGCATTCTTTTAGACATTTTACATCTATTTACTGTAATCCTCACAGTGTCCATCTAAAGTAGCTATTATTGCCAGGCTCAGTGGTTCAGCCTGTAATCCCAGCGTTTTGGGAGGCTGAGGTGAGTGGATTGCCTGAGCCCGTGGGTTCGAGACCCGCCTGGGCAATTTGGCGAGACCTCTTCTCTACAATACATCAGAAACGAGCCGGGCGTGGTAGGGCATGCTTGAAGTTCTAACTACTTGGAAGGCTGAGGTGGAAGGATCGCCGGAGCCCAGCAGGTCAAGGCTGCAGTGGCTGGGAGCAGACACTGCACTCCAGTCTGGGTGACAGAGTGAGACTCCAACTCAAAAAAAAAAAAAATAAAAATAATAAAAATAAAGTAGCTATTATTTTGCACATCATATAAAAAAACTGAGGTTTGGGGGTTTATTAGACAAGATATCTTGTTTCAAATCTTACAACTATTAACTACTACAGTCAGAATTTCTTTAAAATTTCATTTTTTAAAAAGATTTCATTCTTAATTTCAAAGTCTTTGCTCTTTCTGTGAAATATACAAAGGGGATCCCCAAAAAAGTATTTACTTTTAGGAGGCAGGGCAGGCATCTTGTAGTACAGGCTTCCCCAGCTAGGTAAGTGTTATAGGAACCCATCAGCATCAGCGTACCAACTAGCATTGTTGTGAGAGGCTGCATTCAGCTTCAATGAATTTTTTGTAGAAATTCTTTCAATACATTTGCCCATTTCATGATGGGTGATTTATGAGCACACCTGCCCAAACAGTACTGTGTTCAACTGTTTTTGACCAACAATGATGTAACCCCCTTGCCCTACCCTCCCCATTCACCCAATCTTGCCCTAAGTGACTTTTTGTTTTGTTTTGTTTTCCTGCATGAAAAAAAGTTCTCAAAGAGCAATGTTTTGCCAATGTGGGAAAGGTAAAACAAAAAACAGCAGAGACACTGAAGGCATCAAAATTGATTAGTTCAAAAACTGTTTTGAGCAGTGGAAAAAAGTGTCTTCATAGGTGTATTGCATCAAATGGAGAGTACTTTGAAGGTGACTGAAGTTTAAACATGCAAGAATAAAAACACAATTTTTTATAAATAAATTTCAGTTTTTGTGGATTCCCCCCAGTATGGGCTTTTCTATGGAAGGTCTGAAGTATCTAGTAATAAACCATCTTATATATTTCATAGTATCTTTGCTATAGCTTCTGTTTATTTTATACTTAAGAATCTTTTATTTAGATATCCACCGACCCCATAGCATTATTTTTATAAAATATAAAATATTTCCAGATTAAAAAAAGGAGAAACTGAGGCTAACAAAGACTTTAAGCCACTTGCTTCTTTTCACTGATTCCTTTATTGTTTCATTATTTGAGGGAATATTGCAAAGCACAGGAGATATGAGAGAGGATTTATAATTCAGCCTCAGGTCAGAAGATTTTTGTAAATCCAAACCTATTTAAGCAACTTTTGAAGTAGGTGAAAAATTCACAGAGTATTGTAAACACTGTCTTCTAATAAAGCATGAAAAAAAAAAATTAAGCTCAGATGGGATCACACACATATTTTAAGCACTGATAGTGTTTCTGATGAAATCACTTCAAAAGACCACTCCCATCACATGTATTTTAAAAAGGAACTGTCTCCTTCACTAC
The DNA here is from genome assembly GCA_963574415.1 of Tarsius wallacei. NCBI lineage: Eukaryota > Metazoa > Chordata > Mammalia > Primates > Tarsiidae > Tarsius > Tarsius wallacei. Next base: position 16,682 of record CAUYQG010256412.1, read on the forward strand.
TCTATAAACTCCCATGCTCCATTGGTCAACATTTTGCTTCATGGGCTGATAATTTTCCAGCATCTCTAGGTTACTCACACTTGGTGCAGAGCAGATCTGGGCAGTGTCACACATTGGAGTCTATCTGAAATAGTAAATATAAACTAGTATTATTGCTGAACTACTCAGAACATTAAGTAGTAAGAGTTATTTGTTGGGTTAGAGAAAATATATACAATGTACCAGCAAAGTGTTGTGAACATATTTGAAGCTAGATAGCTTATTATTATTACTTTCATTTTTACTATTTTGAAATTATTATTATTAAATTCTACATATTAAAACTTAGATAGTTTTGAAAACTTACAGAATTAAACTGCTTTTATCAAGTTTCCTACCTAAAGTCAGATAACGACAATGAGGACAAGAAGTTTTTAAAAGCATTTTTATTTGGAGAAAAAAATTCAGCAATATTGTGTGTGGCAGCTTTTAAGATTGATGACATGATGCTTTCTACAGTTTAAGCCAAAATAGATAAATAAAATATACCTATACATAAAGAGTTCCTGGCAAAGCTTAAGCTTGCATTCACAACTAATGAGTGCTTTGGCTTCCAAGGATTTTTGAGTGTGATTATTAATACCATCATGATATTTACATGGCGTTCAAGGTCTAGCTTAAAGGAATATAAACAACTAGGCAGACACCTTATCATGGAGTTCCAGACAGGGATAAATGTCTTGTAGGAAGCTGTCATGTAAAAAGAAATTGCTGTACCTATCCTCATGTCTAGCATTATGTGGCTTACTAAGAAGAAATTGTTTCAATACACTCTGCTGTCTATTAAACAGCTTTTATCTTCTGAAGACTATTTAAAGAGTATTTTGTAAAACAATCCAGAAACCATTGAGAAATAGTCTGCACTATTTATTTGGCATATGGAGATACAGCTGTTAAAAATGACAGTTAAAAACAACCAAGCACAGGCATACAATTACTGTTAAACTAAGATTTAAAAGAAAAGAAAATTTTAAAAAAAGATGAAGCAAAAACACCTGGTAAAAAATGGGGAAAACGAAATATTACTGCACAACTAAGAAAGAGAAAGCACCTCTGGAAAAATGCATTCTAAGCAAACTCCTTAAGAGCAAACTTTCCCTGGATTTTCATATCTTTGTAGTAGAAATTTACTTTATTCTTAAGAAATGGAATATGAAGACAGAGAACATCTTGGATAGAAAAAAGTAAGAAGTGGAAGCATTTCATAAACCTTAAAATAAGACTAGTTTCTTTGAAAAAGTTTTCTTTAAGGTGGAGAAAATTCATGACAATTATTTAGAGTGGGTGTTACCTTGGAAAGACTTGGTTGTCAAAACAATTATTCTATACATGAAAACTGTGGAAAGATTTTGAAAATCTCTTTTTTGATATGTCCATTATTTCTCAAGGGAGATTTACAGACATTTTCAATAGGAATAGGACCACTTATTAAAACTGAGGATCTAAAAATAATTTTCAATTTTAAAAATTTAATTTTACCTCATTACTTGCCATAAATACCATTTGCTTACTCTATATTCATTATTAAAAGTTGATTTTTGATGATAAAGTCATACTTTAAACCTACTTCTTGAACTATGATCATTATTGCAATTTTATTTGTATTTCTCTTTATATATCATAAATAAATGAATTAATAAATGTATATGAAAGTATAGTCTCTCTCACATGACCATCCTTAAATCCCAAATTTATAAAATAAACTTTGTTGACAGAATAAATTTGGAAGATATAATTAATTTATCTAAAGAGATTCAAATTGTCTAGTTATTTACTCAATCAAATTCTGTTGCTTTATATAGTACATAACCAGTATATATGCTTTAAGATTTTACAACTTTTCAGGATGAAATAAAATCTTCATAACACTGCACAATCCAATACTTTGAATATTTTGTTATGTGTTTCTAAAATGTTTATTCTTTTCTAATTATTCAAAATCATCAAAAACAATACAAAAGACTAACATTTACTGCATGTTATCTGTAGATGCTTTGTGTTTATATCATTTAATTCTCATTTAATAGCTATTTGTATCTCCATTTCACAGATGTAAAAACTAAGGTTATGAAGCGTTTAATGTGCCTTTCAATAGGATATGTTGGCAAAAAGGAATCTTTAGTTGTGTTTAATTTTTCTTGTATTTTTAGCTTCTTCTCTGAAGCATGTTTATCAATAAATATTTTCTTTTACCCTCACTTAAAAAAAATGGGGCATTTTTCTGTCCTATAACATACCTAAAGAAGTACATTACAAAATTATCTAGTACAGTTGTCTCAAAGCCTAGTACTACATGCACATTTCAATGCACGATATAGGCCAAAACAATAAGTCTCACTTCATACTATTTATTAGACATCTTTATTTAGATTTTACTTTATTTTATTTAATTAATTAATTTATTTTTTGAGTTGGAGTCTCACTCTGTCGCCCAGACTGGAGTGCAGTGGCCACTCCCAGCCACCGCAGCCTCGACCTGCTGGGCTCCGGTGATCCTTCCGCCTCAGCCTTCCAAGTAGCTGGAACTGCATGCGCGCGCTATCACTCCC
>CAUYQG010256413.1:0-19896 GCA_963574415.1 Tarsius wallacei
GCCCGGCTGATTTTTTGATTTATTGTAGAGATGAGGTCTTGCTTGCCCAGGCGGGTCTCGAACCCGCGGGCTCAGGCAATCCACTCACCTCAGCCTCCCAAAGGCGCGGGATTACAGGCTGAGCCACCGAGCCCGGCTAAAGTAGAAAGATTTCAAATAAACAACCTAATGATGCATCTCAAGAAACTAGAAAAGCAATAAGAAACTAAACCCAAAATTCTTAGAAGGAAATAAATAATAAAGATCAGAGAAGTACTAAATAAAACAGAGACAACTCCCCCCAAAAAACAAAAGATCAACAAAATGAAATGTTGGGGTTTTTAAAAGATAAAAAAAATTGACAAACCATTAGCTAGACCAAAAAAAAAAAGAGAGAACTGAATAAATTAAATTAGAAGTAGAAAAGGAGAAAGGAGACATTAAACTGATATTAGAGAAATACAAAAGTTTATTAGAGACTGTTATGAAAGACTATATACCAACAAATTGGAAAACCTAGAGGAAATGGAATGGATACGTTCCTGGGCATATGTAACATATGTAACAAAGATTGAACCAAGAAGAAACAGAGAACCTGAACAGACTAATAACAACTAATGAGATTGAATCAGTAATAAAAAGTCTCCCAACAAAGAAAATCCTAGGACTGGATGGCTTCACTGCTGAATTCTACCAAACTTTTAAAGAAGTAACAACAAGTCTCAAACTATTCAAAAAAAATTGAAGAGGAGGGAATTCTTCCTAACTCTTTCTGGAAAACCAGCATTACTCTGATACCAAAATAAGACAAGGACATAACAAAAAAAGAAAACTTTAGGCCAACATCCCTGGTGAATATAGATGTAAAAATGTTCAACAAAATGCTAGCAAACTGAATACAGCAGCACATCAAAAATATAATACATCATTATCAAGTGGGGTTTATCCCAGGAATGCAAGGATAGTTTAATATACACAAATCAATGAATGTGATACGTCACTTTAACAGAATGAAGGACAAAAACCAAAAAACCCATATAATTCTCCCAACATTATTGGTATATATACAAAGTGAAATATTATTCATCCATAATAAAGAATGAAATCTTGTCATTTGGAGCAACATGGATGAGCATATTATGTTAAGTAAAATAAGTCAGGGACAGAAAGATAAATAATTAATGTTCTCACTCAAATGTGGGAGCTTAAGAAGTTAAAATCATAGAGGTAGAGAATAGAATTTTGGTTATCAGAGGCTGGGAAGGATAGGAGGAAGGGAAGGATAGGAGAGGTTAACTATCAGACACAAAATCATAGCTAGAGAGGAAGAACAAGTTCTAATGTTCTATAGCTTTGTAGGATACCTATAATTAACAGTAATTTATTATACATTTTCAAATGGCTAGGAGAAAGGATTTTGAATGTTCCCAACACAGAGAAATGATAAATGTTTGAGGTAATAGATATGCTAAGTACCCTGACTTGATCATTACACATTGCATACATGTTTCAAAATATCACTCTGTACCCCATAAATATGTACAGCCATTATATGTCAACTAAAAATAAAGGGAAAACAAAGATGGGCAATTTTTTTAAAGCATAGGGATAGGCTGGGTGCAGCGTCTTTCATCTGTAATCCCAGCACTTTAGGAGAACAAGGCAGGAGGATTGCTCCAGGAGTTTGAGATCAGCCTAGATAACACAGTGAGACCTCGTTTCTACAAAAAGTTAAAAAAAGAAAGAAAGCTGGGTGTGGTGGCACACACCTGTAGACCCAGATAGCTATTTGGGAGGTAGAAGTGGAAGGATTGCTTGAGCCCAGAAGGTCAAGGCTGTGGTGAGCTGTGATTTTGCCACCGTACTTCAGCCTGGGCAACAGAATGAAACCTAAAAAAAAAAACAAAAAACCAACACAGGAATGAGAAATTCTAAATCCCCTAGCTAGAAAGTTCTAAATGATGACCTGTGAGTGATATTGGCCAAAGGGGGACTCTGCTTCTAAAGTCCACAAACCAAAGGCAGTTGGTAATAATCAGTCACATTTTAGGGATTCTAGGTGCATTCACCTTCATGGCCTTGTATGATTTCCAGAACAAGCCTGTGAAGGACAGAACCTGAATGTGTGTACCCATTTTATAGATGAAGAAGCAGAAACTCAAAAGGCAAAGACCTGTCCAAGTCTGCACAGCTAGCAAGTGACTAAGCAAGGGAAAGAATGCAGGTTTCTTGGTGCCCAATCTACCTTTTTTTTTTTTTCCAACTGGGCCACAGTAAGAATTTGATGCTTTGACAAATTGTATTTTGTTTATTGTGAATTGTCCAGCTTCATGCAATTTTGTTCACAAAAATACTAATTATTATAGCTAATCTCTCCCTAAGGAAACAACCATTGGGGAATAAACAAGAAAATTAACATAGGCACATCTAATGGCCTGTGTTTTATTGCTCACTTATTTCCTCTATACTTAGTTTATTTGAAAATTAATGTTGATTAGATTCTAGAAAACAATTCCTCACAGGATATTCTCAATTGTTTAAAAAAAAAAAAAAGGAACGCTACCACTAAACGGGGTTTTTTCCTGTGGCGCCAAACTGTCTTCCATTTTGGGTGGATTTGCCCTTTGTTTAGCCAGTAATTACTGCAGGACTGCCTTACTGAGCTCCTCCAGGCATAAGAGCTGAAGGGTCCCCAAAAGAATATTGCCTTCATGTCTGAACCCTTCCAGCCTCTCAAGTTTACCACGAGCACCACAAAGAAACCTCTCCATCAATCACTTTCTGACAGATCAGCACAGGTTTAATCCCAATCAGAGTATCCGAGAGCCAGCAAGATGGGGCTGTCAGGAGGCCCACCCTGGCTGGTCTGAAGCCTTTGACCGAGTAAACACAATCTGAAAGGGAGCTGGGGAGCTTGAAAGTAAAACTGTAAATGATCCCATCTGTGATTCTTGGCTGATTATTCCTCTGGGGTGCACCAAAAAGGGGGAAACCATAAGAGAGGGTCTCTCTTTGCTTTAAACAAAATATCATTACACTTCCAGCACCTTCCTTGTTTTGGGCATTTTCCAAGTGAAAGTTCATTAGGGAGACGCAAAAGCACGTTCTACTAATATCCATCAAAGAGGGGTTTGGTTTCAAAGCACAGAAGAAATACAATAGCGTTGAAGCAAACTACATGAAAAAGATCTTATGCCCCTGAGAAGCAAAAGAGAAGCACACACTGGTGACTTGGATTTTTTTTTAAGCCACTCTTTATTTGGGACAAAATAAGTGAGTCTTGGAAAATTAGTAACTCCTGGGCACTCTTTTATTTACATGGGGCAGCTTGAACTAAACATTTTGAAATGTTTGTAAATGTTTGGGTTTCCTTTTCCATATTTTCTCCTTTTGGCACCAAACCTGCGGGGCTCAGAATTCCGTAACTATTGGTCTTAACCCACAGTGGTGACTATTATTAACATGTAAAGATCTGGAGGACGCACAGACACAGGATGAAGTGCCGTTTGGAGCCCAGGGATTAGGTCTGCTGGAGAATAGAATGTAAACGGGATGTCTGAGAGGTAAGGAGAGGGAGGGACTCGTTTAGAGGTCTGGGCTTGGGAACAGGGTGGCTTTGTGTTTGTCCTCAAGCCAGGGAATGGGCCCAGATGCTGGGGAGCATTAGTCAGGCCCCTGGTTGAGTTGCTGGTCTGAACAGTGCCAGAACATCCTTTTCTTGAGCTGACCAAGGGTGATGGGTAGGTCCTGGGATGACATGCCCCTCAGCAAGGAGCATTCATTCAGGCCAGGGAAAGAGATGCTTTCCCCCACATTGAGCTTTTTGCTGAGGAAACCCTTGCTGGTCTCTCGTTCAAGAATGCTTCTAGGCCAGGTGCAGTGGCTCACTCCTATAATCCCAGCACTTTGGGAGTCCGAGGTGAGAGGACTGCCTGAGCCTGTGGGTTCGAGATCAGCCTGGGTAACATGGCAAGACCTCGCCTCGACGATAAATCAAAAAGAAAATTAGCCAGGTATGGTGGCACACGCCTGTAGTTCCAGCTGCTTGGAAAGCTGAGGCAGAAAGATCACCCGAGCCCAGCAGATCGAGGCTGTGGTGGCCGTGAGCATGCCACTGCACTCTGGCCTGGGCAATAGAGTGAGGCTCTGACTCAAAAAATAATAATAATAAATTTTAAAAAAGAGAATACTCCCTTGAGGAGTGGTTCTCCTTCATTGCAGAAGGATCTATCTCTCTTGGCTGTCCCTGGGAAGGAGTGAATGTTGCCAGTGCTTCAACCTTGTGCACTGTGAACCTCCCCAAAATACTTCTTTCAAAATAAGGCCTTTGGTGAACATAAATGAGGAACACAATTCCTCAGGAGAAAATCCACTATAAAAATTGAGGCTTTAGCTCTGAGCTTCCAGCAGTGAGGCTGAGAATGTGAGTCGGGCCACCCAGATGGACTCATCCTTACCCTGCTTGTGAGGACCAACTGGAGGTCCACCCAATGTGTCTGGAGTTCTTAGGTTTCTAGGTTCATTTGGGGGAGACATCTGATCCAGTTTTCTTAACCTCAGAACTACTGATCGTCTCATCAGTAGCAGGGACATGAGGAAGTACATTGTATAGCTCGTTTATACACAGTATTTATCACAGGCTTTGGAATCAAAGATAAGGGTTTAAATCCAAGATTTCATTGCTCAGTTTCTTCGCCTGTAAAATGGGGATAATATCTCCCACTTGAGAGAATAGCTGTGAAGAAGGAATACAGTAATTTATGTAGGTGGTTACTTAGCATAGTGCCTGGCACATAGTATGTGCTAACCTACTATTACATGGTAGGTTTATTATTTCCTATTGTAGACTTTTCAGAGAGGTGTGTAGATGGAAACATTAATATTTAGGGAGCATACACTCTAGGCCACACATCCTGTGATTACCTACATTGGTGTAGGAAGAACAGACCATTTACTCCTCAGGTGAGGTGCCAGCTGTGGACCTGGCATCAGGAGCTGAGCATGAAGAAAATGGACACCACTTTTTGCCTGTTCTTAGATCTAATGCAAAGGCTGAAATGTGCTGTTCCCTAGTGACTTCTGCGTGTATTCTTGGCTGATATAATATTGCGACTCGCTTTGGCAGCTGAGAGTGTAGCTTCAAGTCTATGAAGAGAAAAGACCTTGATTTGCTCCCATGGCTGGGTCTGGATCTCACCAAGTTGCTCAGCAGCCAAGCTTCTCCCCACCCCAAGTCCCCCAACTACTAGCATTTCTTCATGACCCCCATGACTCAGAAGTTAGGCTCTCAAAGCCTAGGCAAGAAATCCTGAATTATCGTGTTGACTAACTCAGGTAAAGTGGAAACTGGATGAAAAGGTAAGTGTGTCAAATGGAGAGAAAGAGACAGTGAGGTAGCCGTTCACTGATTCAGCCCACAACCATTTGTTAGATATATACTGCATGCCAGCCACTGCGCTTGGTGCTGAAGTTGCAGAGATGAGAACAAAACTCAGCCTCTGATCTCAAAAGTATAGTGACTGCTTCTTGTTCTGGGTGCTGGTTAAAATTTGAAAGCATTCAACTGATTTCATACTTAAGATCTGGGTAGTTTTTGATGCATGTTTGTCTTCAATAATTTTTTTTTTTTTGGACAGGCTCGGTGACTCAGCCTATGATCCCAGCACTTTGGGAGGCCGAGGCAAGACGATTGCCTGAGCCTGCGGGTTCGAGACCCACTCGGGCAACTTGGCGAGACCTCATCTCTATAATAAATCAAAAACTAGCCAGGCATGGTAGCGCACGCCTGTAGCTCTGGCTACTTGGAAGACTGAGGTGGAAGGATCGCCGGAGCCTAGCAGGTCGAGGTTGCAGTGGCTGGGAGCGTGCCACTGCCCTCCAGCCTGGGTGACAGAGGGAGACTCCAACTCAAAAAAAAAAAAAAGGTTTTGTTTTGTTTTGTTTTTTGTGTGGTAGCAGATGCAGGCACCAAAATTCTAAGTACTAGATACAGATATGCCCAAGGCATGGTGGGAGAATGGGAGGCAGGTGGGATGTGTTATACTTTAGAGAAGACTGCCCAGAGGAGCAGGCTGGGCTCCTAGCACTAGTCATGGAGGAGAAAAGCCCATGGTGTGGGTAGAAACTATGAACAACCCCTGTTGCTGGAGCATCAACTGGGAGGCAGGAAATGATTAACACAGGGGTTGAAGAAGGAGGCTGAGTCTTTATGTCTATAGGTGGGGTGGGGGTGGAGGGGCTTTATCATGTGGGCAATAGGGAGCTCTGGGCAGGTTTCAGCCACAGGGAGGAAGAGGTCAGATCTGCGTCTTAGACAGCAGTGGGGAGATCGGCTCCAGACCAAGGGAAGTTTTGAGGCCATTATCATTTTCCAGATGAGAAGTGGGTGAGAGCTGGAACTGAGATACAAGTTTTTATACATGATATGAACTCTCTCTCTCTCTCTCTCTCTCTCTCCTCTCTCTTTCTCTCTCATTTCATTCTCCAAAGGCTGTAGTAGAAGATTTTTATGTACTGTATTATTCTACAGAAATGCTCACTTGAACCTGGTAGACACAAAGGTAGAATTGTTCAAGAGGAACTCATCTCTCTCTTGTAAAAAAAAACAAACAAAAAAACCACCTTTTTTTTAATATCAGGAGATTTTGAGTGTGAGTTCAATGCCTCCTATGTCAGATATAAGGAGCACACATCCTATAGCTTGTGTATTTTTGTTTTTGGAGAAATGTGTGAGGAAGTAATTCTTTCTTATTCTTTTTGGGGTTTATTTGCTGCTTATCTCTTTTTTGAAATATTTTCTGTTATCTGCTTTCCTGAAGAGCCTCGTGTCTGGGGAGTGAACACCCCAGATTACATCATCTTTTCCACCTGCAGCTGTTCACTTTTTTCCTTGTATGTTCCAGAAGAAACTCCCAAGTAACAAAATTGATAAAAAGATTTTATCTCCTTGGTATAGCCCCAGGTTTCTGGATGTGTATTCTCATGTCCTGCCCCTTTAAAACAGGAGGCTGAAAGGTCTAGTCATCCATTCCAGAACAACAGCTCGGTACCTGCTATAAACAGGCTCTGAGAGGCATTGATGGGAGGGTAAGTTTGTGGGTGTGGACAGAGGGCTCGTAAGCCACAGGAGATTTGGGGGGAGGGAAGAGGGGCCCCAAGGACTCTGAATCTTCTTCAATGCCTTCTTACCAGGTGGGGGAGAGAAGGGAAGGTGGTGACAAGTACATGTGGTCATCTACCCAAACTCTCATGTTTCAAAGGAACATTGATTTCATTGTCCCCAGAGAGGAGGAGTAAATAGTGGGGTCATGTCTAAGTTTCCTGTTGGAAACTAGAATTCTGCAAAGTGTTACACTTAAACCTAGACTTGAGCTCTGGGTCTGTAGGAGGCGGTTGTGAGGAGTGTGGCTTTGGCAAGTTGCTTCATCTCTTGGACACCCATTTCCTCTTTATGAAAATGGGATTAAGAGGGGCTGTCTTTTGCCTTTACAGGTTGTATGATATTGGGGGTGGAAATACCTTGCACACTGAAAAGTACATTTTGAAAATAATGGTCTGATAAGAGAATTTCCTCCTGAACATTAACCAAAGGAAGCATGATGAAAACAACTTTGATGACAATAAAGGGGTTTGGAGGAATAAGGAGATGGTATGCAGAATGCTCCTTCAATATGGCAAGAATGTTGAATAATGTCTCGGTGATCTATTTTGGAGAGATCCATGGCACATGCTCACTGGTTTCAACTGGCCTCAGCATACTTCTCTCTCTTCTCTTGCAGGGTTTTATAAACTAATTTCCCTGCCAGCCAAAGCAAAAACCCACTGGGGACTGGAAGCTGTGACTCGGCAATTTTAGAAGGGAGGGCACTGGCCTCAGCGTCACCCGCTGGGTTTGGGTCTCAGCTCTGTCCTTCACTCCCTGCAGGTACCTGGATAGGCCTTTTCACTTCTCTGGGCCTCAGTTTCCCACGCAAATATTGGTTAGAATATTGTTAAGGTCCTTTCCAGCACTTGAAATGGATTCTGGACAGTCCCAAAGCATCTGGTCACTCATTCCTTCTAGCACCTGAAGAGCCCTGTGTTGCTGCAGTGACAGGGTTACTGGTGCAGTAACTCCTGTCCACTCACAACAGGAATTAAGGGCTGATGTTGTTGTGCCAAGTCCCTGGTTCTCGCTTCTCATAGTGGCATGACAGATCAGACATGCCACAGCTCAGGAAATGTGCAGGGCACACACAGATGCCGTGTTTTCCATCAGCCACAGCTCTGAGGGAGCATTGGGAAAAGAGGCTTGAGAGGGGAGTGGTGGCTCTAATGAACAGCCAGGATGAGGGGAGTGGGAAGAGGGGCCACATGTGAAGGAGCAGGCCACCGGCTGAGACCTGCTGAGGGATGGGCATTACTCAGAGGGTGGGTCCAGTTCCCATTTTAGACCCAAAGCAAACCCTCTAGGCCCTGTTTTAGTTGGCTAACGGCGATCCCCAAACCACAGGCTCCAGAGATACGAGCCAGTGTTCCAGGAGAAGCCACCCACAGGAGAGAGGAGGACAAAGGGAGAAAGCTTGGCTCAGGATCCTGCGTGTTGGGGACTGATTGATTCAGATGGAGGATTACTACATCCTCTAGTTATGGGTTTGATGCCAAGACCTCAAGCAAACTCCAATCCACATTCACAGATACCTCACATGGGCAAGATGTTGAGCTGTCTCCCCAAAGTCAACATCAAGAGAATCCCAGAGCATCCTGAGGACCCTTGGGAGTCCTTCATTCTGTTTTTCTCAAGCTCAGAAAGAGTGGCGTACCGCTAAGGAGGCATGGTTTGGATCGCTCTCCAAACCCCCGTCAGATTACTATCTTTCAACTAAAACATATGGTTAGCTGAGTTTTCTTCTAAACTTCATTTCAAACAATTGTCTTGGCATATTATTTGTAGCATTTCCTTTGGAGAGTTCCCCCACGTTAGAAAACAAGAAGTTTGCCATATCTTATGAAGGAGTGGGTTGAGAAATAAAACCTCAAATCCATCAAAATGTGTGAAGATTTGAGTGATGCATGAGGCTACACTGACAAAGACCTCATGAAGATGCCGTGGCTAGGATAGATGACACCACCATAGAATCATGGCGGTCTGGAAACCTTTGCAACGTGTAAACTCTGAATGTGACCTTGACAAGTCACCTGTGCAATCCCTTGCTCTAAATTTCGGCCGTGCTTGAATCTTCAGTCTTCAGCCCCTGTAGTCCTTGAACACACACACACACACACACACACCAAACACACATTTGCATGCAATATTGCACCCTCCCCCATAACTCATTGCAATTAGGATCTGAATTCCCTAGTTTGCTAGGCTGAACTTAGAGACCCAGCAAAAGGGGCTCTTGAGAAGGAAAAAGGAATTCCACACCGGTGAGGTTAGGGCTGCAGCCTTTAAAGCGAGATGGCTTCGAGGAGACTGCCTGCTTCAGAAAGAGACAGGTCTTGACGCTCTCAGAGGGGGAGTTGAGTAAAGCGGTGTGGAGACTCAGAAGCCTGGAAGCCTGGGGTGGGCACTCCTGCAGGGTTGGGATCTGCGTGGCACTGTGGATTTTACCTTCTGAGCACCCCATGTACCCTATCACATCCACAGCGAGGGCCTAGCGTTTCTCGATTCTCCACCCATCTCTGAAAACTCTCCTCTGATGCTACTTCAAAGCCCCCTGGGAAAGCCAAGTTGCCAATTAAGCCTCTTTGAGGCAGGTTCTCATTCCTTCCCCACTAATTGAAATGTTACTCCTTTTACTAAACCCATAAACCACCCAAACACAACAGTCTTCCTCATTTGCATTGTAACAATGTCCCTAATGTGCTTCCAAGAGCTTTACGTAAAGGCGAACCTTTTCTCCTCTCCCTGTTTGAGCGATCCAAAGCAATTCGAGGCAAAGGCCTTCATTTCCATCCCTATACAGCTGCTCATTAGCTAAGGTGGAATAGATTCCTTTTATTCGGGATTCATTTCCCAGGATGATAATGTCTTTTTTGTCTCAGGCCACTGTTCCCAAACTAGGCCTTAATTGCTGATAGTAATTGAGTTAATACATATTTACAGCAGGGTAAGGTTAAAGAAGGTCTCCTGTAGTTTTATTTGAGATGTCTTATTTAACCTGCAATAAAATCATTAAAAAGTTGTTTGGTGTTAATTCTGTCTATCCTTTATCTTGTCTCTGTCCCTTGGGAAAGTTGGGTGAAGGCAGATGGCTTTGGCGTGGGCTCAGTTCTCAGGGTGCAGAGACTGGGGAGCCGAGCCTCACCTCCTCACCTCCAGGTCCCCCTCTATTCAGGGCCTCTCCTGCTGAAAGCAGATAGCCTGAGGCAAGGCTGTGGAGCTCTCCAGGCATCCGGCCAAGGAGCACAGCAGCCTGGATGGTGAAATCCCATCAAAGCCGCAGGGCTGGGCCAGGCTCCTAATCCACTCCCACCAGTAGCCTGAGCCCAAAGTGGCCCACAGACCAGGCACCAGGCCGAGGTGTCATGCAATGTGACAGGCCTGGCCACTGGTGTTCATCCAGGGACCAAGGCGGAGAGCAATGCCAGAAAAAGCCAGAGGGTTTCCACATTTCACCTTCGGGGGCCTGATGGCTGGCCTGTAAAAAGTCAGTCTTCTCAATCCTTCTCTCTTTCCTGCTCATAAACAACAGGGAGAAATGTAGGGCTTTCTTTTTTGTGGGGCTCCAGACTTCTTTATCACATTGGATCTGTCTTGAGTCTACCTGTGGGCCTGACTGCTCCCGGAGTGCTGCTCTCAGGGACAAGAGCGTCCTTCCTCTCACACTTGCTGTGCTCAGGCCTCTGGCTGCTTTTCTTCCTGACTTATCCAGAAAGAGCAGAGCCTGAGGAATGTACCTTACTATAGCAGAGGTAGCTGGCAGTTCTCTAGATCCACATTATGGTAGGCTTCCTGGGTATACAACTAGACTATATTTTCAAGCTCCTTCTAGTCAGTTAGACTTCGCCATATGACAGAGTTCCAACAAATGGGTGTATGTTTGGAGGGGGGAGGTGGCACAGGTCATTTTCATGCTCTTTGCTCTGTCTGATGTCCTGGAGGGAGTAAAGATGACCCTTTGGACAACTTTTGAAGGCAAATGTTGAAAGTGGTAGAGCCTCAGTCAATTCAAAGATTTAAATCATGGGTGGAAGTCAGCTGTCCCATTCTTTTTTATGTATATGCACAAAATAAATCTCTGTGGGATTTAAACCATTTATAATTTTGGGACTATTTATTGCAACAGGGAATCTACCACACAATCTGAATTGCACAGCATAATAAACTGGGCTGTGACCTTTGCCTAGAATGCTAGTCCACCAAGGTCTCTCCCAGGCATACCCACAGACCCACTTCAATTCCAGCTCCTCTGTGAAGTTTTCCTGCGGGCAGAGGAAACACACATCTAGCCTTACCTGGCCACTATTCTTGGTCTCCTATCAGTTCCACCTTTGCCTGTCTCTAGGTGGAAAGAGCCAAGAAGGAATCTGAAATCTGGCCAGCTAAGCAAAATATAGAAACTCTGCTTTAAGGCCCAAAGTCTCAAAACCAAAGGTAGCTCCTCAGAGACTCTGATTTCATAATTCATTATTTCTGAAATCAGGCTCACAAGCCCTGGATGTGGAGGAAAAAACCCTAAGCTGATTTCTGCATGTTGGAGAGAGAAGGCCCCTTCTTATCACCAATAAAGAGACTGAGGGAGCCTGAAAGCCAAAGCAGGAGAGAGGCACATTTAGCACCTGTGCCTCCTGACTCTCAGCCTGACCCCTTAATTATTGCCTTAAACCTGAGGACAAAAGCAAGGCACGTGACATGTGCTGTTGTGCCTTTGCATCTCCTGGTACCTGCTTGAAATGATTAATCCTTTTCCATTCACCAAGATGAGCTTGTCTTCAGTGTGTTCTGCTTTAGTCTTTTCAAATGTTACTCCATATCATCTGCTTGCTCTCTGTCTTTCTGTTTCTCTCTCTCTCTGTGTCTCTGTCTCTCTCTCTCTGTCTGTCTCTCCCTCTGTCTCTGTCTCTCTCTGTCTCTATCTCTTTCTCTTTCTCTCTCTCTGTCTCTCTCTCAGACACGGTCTCACTCTGTCACCCAGGCTAGAATGCAGTGATGTTATCATAGCTCATTGTAACCTTGAACCCCTTACTCAGCCTCCTGAGTAGCTGAGACTACAGGTTAATGCCACCACACCCAGCTGAGTTTTTAAATAATTTTTTGTAGAGACAGAGTCTTGCTAGGTAGCCCAGGTTGGTGTCAAACTCCTGACCTTAAGTGATCCTCTGTCTTGGCCTCCCAAAGCACTGGGATTATAGGTGTGAGCCATCCTGCCGGCTACCTTCCTTCTCTATGTGCATTTCATGGCAAAGTTCCAAGTGCTGACACTTGCAATGTGAGCATCTTGGGAAGTGCCACCATTTCCAAGGTTAGCTGTGTTTAGTATCCATCTGGATGGACATGGCCCATTCAAGGATCATGAACGCTCTATAATGGGAGATTGGGACAGTTGGGACAGGCAGGAAATGCAACATCACCAAACCACTCTGTTTTTTTTCTTTGAGTTGTAGTCTCACTCCTTCGCCCAGACTGGAGTGCAGTGGCATGCACACTTACGGCCACCCGAGCGTCGACCTGCTGGTCTCTGGCGATCCATCCGCCTCAGCCTTTCAAGTAGCTGGAACTATAGGCGTGTGCTGCCACGTCCGGCTATATTTTATTTTATTGTAGAGATGAGGTCTCGCCAAGTGGCCCGGGCTAGTCTCGAACCCGTTTTGCAACATCCTTCCCTTCATGGGATGAGAAGAGCCCTTGGGGAGGGATTCCATCCTATTCTACAAGAAACAGAGGCTCAGAGAAGTTTGGTGATTTGTGTAAGTGACTACAAGATTCATTGCATTTCTCCTGATTCCCAGCCCAGTGTTCTTGCCACTGAGGAGTCTATCATCAGAATGAGAAGTTTCCTTTTTCTAGGTCACAAAAGAAAGTGTCAGCAGGTTATAGTTTAGAAGTAAATTTTGTGTTTAAAATTCAATCTGTTGCATTTTCTCTTATTATCTCCCAAGGCGCAGGCTTATTTTCCAGTGCTAATTTTTTGGACTCTGGATATATGCTGATCAAACCTTGAAGTCTGACTCAACCTATGGGTTGATCCAGCTTTCTACAATGCAGCCCTCTCCTGTCAGCATTTTTTTCTGATTATTGGGCTGATTTTTTCTGATTATTGGGGCTGCTCTCACATCCTTCCTTGCAGGAAGCTGCAGGAGAATTGGGGGCCTGGATATTGGTCTTGGGAAGAGTCCTTAAGGCTGTACAGTCCAATCCTTGTTCTTTGCCCATAGCAAACCTGTGGCAGGACCTGGGCTTCAGCAGAAAGTGCTTTATGGGAGAACATGGAAGACAGAATCCAAGTTGGTTAGTGTCTCCATAAAGGAAAAGAGGAACAAACATTTTACTTCAATCCCTAGTTGGACCAAGGAGGAGGAAGCTACCCACGTCCACAGTTACCTTTTGGTTTGATATAGGTCACATGCCACGCTGTCTATACTTCATTTATGAAATTGTCCCTTTTTGGAAGACTGATCACTGTCTTCCCCTGGGTTGGCTGTCTGCATCATTCTGCTTCATCTTTTCTGCTTTGTCAGCCGTTCTTTTTCAGTTAGTGAGTGTGTATGTGGCAGAGTGGTGGTAAGGTTGTGCACATGTCGTGGGTGGGGTGACAGTCACTCAAACACTGGAGGTGGAAGAGAACATGGGGAGGTTGACAAAGTTAGAGTTCGGAGTGCCCACCAACAGCTGTTCTTTAGTATTTATTGCATGCTTTGTATGATAAAGGAAACTTGCTCCGTAATATATAATCACTAGATTTTCCATTTGGTATCTTTTTTCTTCTTCTTTTTTTTTCACCCAGGCTAGAGTACAGTGGCATTAATCATGGCTTACCACAGACTCAAACTCCTAGGCTCTTTGGGAGACCGAGGCAAGAGGATTGTCTGAGCCCAGGGGTTCTAGACCAGCCTGGGCAACTTGGAAAGACCTTGTCTCTAATAAATAAAAAAATTAGCTGAGCATGGTAGCACGCACCTGTAGTTCCAGATGCTTGGAAGGCTGAGGCGGAAGGATCACCAGAGCCCAGCAGGTCAACCCTGGGATGGCCGTGAGTGTGCCACTGCACTCCAGCCTGGGCGACGAGTGAGACTCTAACTCAATAAATAGATAAATAAATGAAATAGAATGGTCTTTGCCAGAGACCATGGATCCTCTTACATCCGTTATCAGGATTTTTTGTGGTCTGGAAACAAGAAAACCCAAATCAATTGTTGGCAAATATTTTGTAGTACTTGCCTCTCCTTACCAAGGGCAGGGCTATCTCTCTCCCTGGAGAATGAAGCTGGAGGGTGTAATCGCTGGTCAGATCTTCTTCTCACAATGGCCTGAGTAAAGACTCTGAGACCCGGGAGAGTGGGAGGCTGTCCCCTCAATGTTACCTCCAAAAGGAACGGGGATAAACACCCTTGTAAAACCGTCTCATTTTGTGGATGTGAATTCAATGGCTCACAGCTCCATTCTACTCATCTTGGCTCCTGCTTAAGTTTTAAAAACTAATTCTCTCTGCATTAATCTGAAAAGATCCTTCAAACAAAAGCTCAACATCTGAGTCTATTTACCGAGTGTGCAGCTGTGTCAATTGGCCAAGACAAAGCGAGGCTTCCTGGTCAGCCCACAATGGGCGGCAGGTAGTCTTGCAAACAGAGAAACACAAGGCAGGGGCCTTTCACGAGTCAGCAAACCTCCTTCCAATAAGGAGAGCTGGAGCAGTGGGGTCAGGAGAGAGGAGTGCTGCCCCACCCCCACTCGCACCCTCACACAAGTGGGACTGAAAGGTAGGATATGTAAGCCCATCAATTAGGGCTATTAAAAAGGTAATTAGCCCTCTTCTATGGAAACCAAGGACAAAGATGTGAAAAGGGGAAATTCATTTTCTTATAGTTACATCTTAATGTGAGCAGTACACTTTAGTAATGAAACGAGGTGCTATTGTTGAGAATATCACTTGCTGGATCTTAATGGGAAGGTGGTATCAAGTCAGCTTAAGAACCCTTTATAATAAAAATAGTATCTATTTTTTATTCTTGAAAAAATATATGTATTTTTTCTGCTATTAAACTTTAGATTCAAATCAAGTGGCCAGATTTGGAAGGCAGATTTGAGAGGGAGGAGTTGAGAGTCACTTCCTTTCTAGTTTTCTTTCCCAAAGAGAATCGTGGCAGGAAGTGAAGTCTAAAAATGTCAACAATTAACAATTTGTCTTGGATTCTGATAAGTGTGAAATTCAGAATTAGTGTTTCTGTTTCCTCTCTTTTCAAACATGTGTGGGTATTTTGGTAATAAAGCCCAAGAGAGACCAAAATGAATAGAGGAAAGACCTTTCTTATAAAGAGATTTGAAGATCTTTGTTAAAATAGACCTAAACTCTCCGTATGATACTCTATATGACATTGGTCTGGTTCACAGTGAATGTCCGTACACATACTTATATTGTCTGTGTGCATGGTGAAGGTGGTGGTGGGGGTGGCGTATGCATGCCTGCAAACAAAGAATAATTTAATTTTGTTTTGTTTATCTCTACCATCCCATGCTCTCCTTCTCCACCACTTTTTTTTTTTTTTTTAGGTAAAATGGGCATATAATGAGGTGCGCAGATCTCAAGTGTACAGATGAATATATCATATCTCATTAGTCTATACCACAATCAAGAGACACAGTATTTCCACCGCCTCAGAAATCTCCTGTCTCCATCTAGTCAACATGACTGTCCCCAGGCAATCACTGTTCTGATTTTGATTACTATAGGTTAATTTGGCCTGTTCTTGAATTTCAGATAAATGATTATCATATGATATGAATTCTTTTGTGTCTGGTACCTTTCACCCAAAATAGTATTTTTGAGAGTCATCCGTGATGTTGATTTAGTGTATTAGTATTTCATTCTTTTATTTATAATTAGTATTTCTTTGTATGACTACATCACAATGTATCCATTCTTGTATTGGTGGATGGTAGTGTTGTTTCCAGTTTTGGACTATTATAAATAAAATTACTACAAACATTCTTGTAGAATACTTTTTGTGGGCATATGTTTGTATTTCTCTTGGGTTATTATCTAGGAGTGGAATTGCTGACTCATAAGTAAAGCTTTAACTTTTTTTTTTTTTTGAAGTCTCACTCTGTTGCCTAGGCTAGAGTGCAGTGGCACGCTCACAGCCACCGCAGCCTTGACCTGTTGGGCTTAGGCGATCCTTCCGCCTCAGCTTTCCAAGTAGCTGGAACTACAGGCACATGCTACCACACCTGGTTAATTTTTGATTTATTGTAGAGACAAGGTCTTACCAAGTTGTCCAGGCTGATCTCGAACCCCTGAGCTCAGGCAATCCTCTTGCCTTAGTCTCCCAAAGTACTGGGATTTCAGGCTTGAGCCACCGCACCTGGCCTAGTTTTAACTTTATAAGAAACTGCCAAGTGGTTTTCTAAAGGGATAATATTACCTTACCTTTCCAACAGCAACGTAATGGGTTTCGGTAGTTCTGCCTTCTTATAAATCCGGTGTTGTCAGTCTATTTAACAGTAGTTGTTCTAGTGGATATGAAATGGTAAGCTGAGTGTGGTTTTAATTTACATTTCTCTGATGACTAATGACGTTGAACACTTTTTCATATGCTTATTACCATTTTGTATATCTTCTTTCATGAAGTTTCATGAAAGTCTTTTGTCCATTTTTTATTCATCTTATTATTAATTTCTAAGTATTCTTTATATATTGTGGATAAAATGCTCTTTTAGAACATAGGTATTAAAAATATTTTCTCTTGGTCTGTGGCTTTCATTTTTGTTTTCTAATGGTGTCTTTTTGATGAGCAAACGTTTATTATTCTGATAAAATCTAAATTGTCAAATTTTTATTTTATGGTTAGTGTTTTCTATGTCCTATCTAAGAAATCTTTGCCTAACCCAAGTTTGTAAAGACATTCTTTCATTCTTTCTTCTGTCAGCTTTATAATTTTAGCTTTGGGAATTAAATCTACATTTCATCTCAAATTAATTTTTTTTGGTATGGTGTGAAGCAAAGTTTGAGTTTTATTATTTTTTTTCTGAGCATTCACCCAGTACTTCCAGCACCATTTGATAGACTTTCCTTTCCTCCATTGAACTGCTCTGATGCAATATGCTATGATCGTTTGTGTATTTTTAATGTCTTAAAATCAGATAGTGTGGATCTTTTAGTCTTGCTCTTCTTTCTAAAGACTGTTTTAGAAATGTTAGGTCCTTTGTATTTTTACATTAATTTTAGAATCAACTTCTCAATGTCTACAAAAAAGCTTGTTAGAGGGAAAATAAACACTGTAACAATACTGAACTCTTCAGTTAATGACTATTATATATCTTTCTATTTTTTGGTTTTCCTTTATTTTTCTTAGCAATATTGCATAATCTTTCATGTAGAAGTCTGTCACATCTTTTATCAAACTTACTCCTAAATGTTTTATGTATTTGATGCTATTTAAAATGGTGTTTTGAAAATTTTATTTTCTACTTTGTTGTTAGTAGATGAAAATAGAATTGACATTTGTATATTTAACCTTGTAGCTTGCTATGTTGCTAAATTTCCTAATTAGTGCTACTAGTGGTTCTATAGATCCCTTAGGATTTTACATGTATATGTATGTGTATATGTATATATCTAAGTGTATATGTGCATGTATATGTATGAATATATACATGCACATATACGTATGTTTTCTGCAAATAAAGAAAAATTTTCTTCTTTCTTTCTGATCTTCATGCAGGGTCTCCAGTACAATGCTAATAGGCTGTTCAATTATTGGTGATTCACCTCAATTGTGTGGAGGCTGTCAAGATTTTTTTTAGGGTCTTATGGTGTGGCATGTCCTTTTTCCTAAGGTGTGGAATCTCTGGAGTCTCATGCGAATGTGTGAGGGGCTCACCAAAGTGTCTTCCCTCCGCTTGGCAGGAATTCCAGTCTTTCCATACTGAGGACCTCTGGTGTCTCTATTCATATTTCATCCCCATCAGCACTGTTCTCTGATAGGCCTGGTGGAGTTTCACCTCATGCACATACAGTCCTGCTTTTAGTCAAGGGTCCTGACAGATTCTCCAATATAAACTTCAGGACACCTTCTTGCACAGATACCTCTTCTCTGGTACTTTGTCCTGCAGATTCCACTGCTTCCACATCTGCAGACTCGTCTCTGCCTCCTCCATTAAGCATATTCACCACACTCTGCCTGAGTTCCACTTCTTTGCACTATGATCTGGTAACTGTACCCAGGAGAAAGCCAGGTTACATACTGTGCTCACTTCATGGGTGTCCCTTCTCTCAAAGACCACAGTTCTCTGGCCAGGCTCAGTGGCTCAGCCTGTAATCCCAGCACTTTGGGAGGCCAAGATGAGAGGATTGCCTGAGCCCACAGGTTCGAGACCAGCCCCAGCAACTCTATGAGACCTTGTCTCTACAATAAAAAAAAAAGAAATTATCTGGGCATGGTAGCACGTACCTGTAGTTCCGGCTACTTGGAAGGTCGAGGTGGAAGGATTGCCGGAGCCCACCAGGTCGAGGCTGCAGTGGCCATGAACGTGCCACTGCATTCCAGCATGGGTGACAGAATGAGACTCCAACTCAAAAAAAAAGAAAGATCATAGGTCTCCTGTCTTTTATTCAATATCTGAAAGTAACTGCTTTGTGTATTTTTTCCTGTTTAACTAATCCATTGCTTGTGGTGGAAGCAATGTCCAATACCAGTGTACTCCATCATGGCCCAAAATAGAATTGCACCCATATATACCAGGGGTGCCAAAAATGCATATACATTTTAAGAGATTTCATCTCTGTATTACTTTTTGAAGTTGAATTGAATTACAGTAACAATGTGTAGTATGATGTTCACTCAAAAGGTGGCGTTAATCAAATGAATGCTAGCATCACCATGCAACCCGCAGGATGGTCAAAGAAAATGACGGAAGCACAATTATTGGAGGAACATGAGACCATTTTAAAGTTGTATTTGAAACTAGAGAAAATTGTGGAATTATAGCGTCAATGGAGGCTGCAACAGAACCTCTTTATGCAACAGAACCTCCAACATGCTTGCAACTGCACACATTCATGATAAGCCTGAGACTCATGGTGCTGTGTGTGATGTGCACAAGGGAAGATCTGGGAGGCCTTGCACAGCAACAAGTCCAGCAGGAGTTCACCATAATCAGAAGTGTCTGGATGCTGATGGTAACTACTCTGAACCTATGAGGTCTGGCAATCAAGTTTGCAAACTTGCCACTGTGTACTTACGTTGGCAAGAGAGGTAATTGCAGAAGTCAAATGTGACTTGTTTTCATCCTTTGTTATCAGTATATATTGAATATTACAATTTTATTTTATTTTGATTTTTTTGAGTTGGAGTCTCACTCTGTCGCCCAGACTGGAGTGCAGTGGCCGCTCCCGGCCACCGCAGCCTTGACCTTCTAGGCTCTGGCGATCCTTCCAAGTAGCTGGAACTACAGGCGCGTGCTACCACACCCGGCTAATTTTTTGATTTACTGTATCTCGCCAAGTTGCCCAGGCAGGTCTCGAACCCACGGGCTCAGGCAATCCACTCACCTCAGCCTCCCAAAGTCCAGGATTACAGGCTGAGCCACCGAGCCCGACTGAATATTACAATTTTAAAACAGTTTTTCCTTTGTTAAAACATGTGGGCCGGGCTCAGTGGCTCAGCCTGTAATCCCAGCACTTTAGGAGACTGAGGCGAGTAGATTGCCTGAGCACACCGTTTTGAGACCAGCCCCGGCAATTTCTCAAGACCTGGTCTCTACAGTAAATCAAAAAA
>CAUYQG010256416.1:0-12405 GCA_963574415.1 Tarsius wallacei
TTGAGGCTTAGTCAAGAAAAGTTCAGAGGAAACAGGCTAGAGTTTTATCAAGGAGATAATCTTTGTCATTAGCTTAAGAATTAATTATAACAATGAACTTGAAATTTTTAGCAAAATTTTTAATATAAATAAGCTGCCCCAAATGTTAGCTATTTTAAATCACACTTGCAAATTTAACTTTATTATCAATTTCTAAGCTATTTAATTCTATTAGCGGGACAATAGTAGAAAAGATAACTTAATTACAGTAAGGAAACATAAAATATATAAACAAAAACCTATTAGATAAGGTAATCAGTATTTTTTTCCTGCTTCAGAGTTGATGAGACAAAAATCTAATAGATACTGATTTCTAATGAACAGCTTTCTTTCTTCCCATCCTTTATAATTGTAATTATTATACTAGTAATTCCATTATTAGTTTATGAATGGTGCTCATTTTGATAATTTAAATTTTTGACCATCAAATTTTCTAATTGCTCCGCTGCTTCTTAAAGCAATTGTTCTTTTTGCAATAGTTATTAGGGACCAAGGGACTAGGATCTTAAAAAGGCAATTCTTTACAGAATTAAAAACCCTATATGTGTAATTTTTAAAAAAAGCACATCATTTTAAAATAGCAAAGGGAGAAAGATTATTAAATTTTGGTTTTGAAAACAACATGAAATAATGAACTGTGTTAGGAAGGTTTTTGGATTTCTCTTCTTCCTTTCTATAAACAAAATAGTAACAATTTGCCAGGAAGTTGAGGCGCTATCATTAACATTCTCTTTCATTCCTCAATACAAATTAAGCCCCTGAAAAAATATATAACTCTAAAACTAAAGTTGAATTTCATTTCGAGATATATAATACATTTTTATCATTCTCTAATTCTTGCTTCAGTATCTGCAATACAGTGAAAGCTCTCTCAGAATGACTTTGGAACCTCTGTAATGGAATCATAAAATGTAGTACAACCATGCCAAACATTTATCTGGAGGGACTTTGAGTGACCTAGCTGAACTCACTTTTTTATAAATGAAGAAACTGAAGGCAAGAAAGGTTAAGTGCTTTGCTTAAGGCCAGTCATCTTCTCTGAGCCAGGTCCTCTAGTGCCCAGACTACTGCTCTTCTTGCTGTCTCTACTGTTAGCTCCCTCACTCTCCCTTTCTCTCTCTTTTCCCTTACCTGACTTTTATTTTGTTTATTAATCTTAGCCTTTTTTTCTTTGTGGTTCTTTGGGAAACATACCAATAATGTTTGCTTACTACAGTAAACATTTTGGACTACAAGCATTTAAAATGCAGAAAAAATGTCTTTAGCCATAAAGCAAATGTGTTTAGCTAGTTAGAAATCATCTCAAAATAAATAATTTTTTTTAAGTGACTGGTCTGGCTGCATTCATTTTTATAACTCCACCCCTAATATGTGGAATTTTGGGGGATGGATATCTTATATATTTTTAATATTTATTTACAACTTTGTTAAAATATATCTTAACACGTATTAAATAAATTTACTATCATTCATTAATGATTAAAGATTTTCTAATGTCTAAGCATTATCATCTTGGACTTGATACAAGTTTGAACACCTAATTAGGCTTTCATTCAGAATAGATAAAGGAAAGTAACAAAATACAAATGTTTTCATACTCCATGTGCTTCTAAAATAAACATGGTTTCTGATTAAAATAATAATCTTAATTCAGAATTATCATTTTAATTTAGAATCAAAATTATATTCTTAATTTAACTTCTGCATATAAATTTTAAAAATCAGATTTTAAAGAAAAATTAAAACCTAGTATTAATAGCTTCTCTCCTCCAATAGCAATAATAGTGTAACCTCTTTCTCATGTAACATTATCTATTAAATCTCTCAGGAAAAGAAATACATAGCTGGTGAAGTTTGTTTATTTTTAAGCTTTTTGTATGTGTGTGCTGAGCAAAAAAGATTATTATTTTCACCCTCCTAAATCTTTGGGTCTAAAAATCTCCTTTAATATACTCAATCTTTATTTTTTTAATTATGTAGCTTCAAAAGTGGATACAAGTCCTTTAAGATTTTATTAATTATCCTTGCTAGCTACGAACATAAAAACTGCCCAAGTTTCTGTGATTCTCTGATAACACTTACTTGGGACTTGCTCTCAAGAACTAAACAATTCATCTAAATGTCTGTGAGCAAGAATAGTTACATTTTATTTTCTAACACTTGGATTGTAACTTCTATTACAATGATGTCTCCTTATGAAACGCAGAGCTAATGTGTTCAACATTTTCCCATTTAGTATGATGTTACTCTACATTAGGGAGGTTTCCTTCTAGAGTGTTAGATTGTTTCATGAATGATTGTTGAATCTTTAAAAATATTATTAATGATTCTGTTGAGAAAAATAAATGGTTTTAATATAGCTTTGTTGGTGATTAATACTCTCCAACTGTATTTGTAGGAAAAATTAATTAATTTCACAATGTTTTATATTTTATGAGGTGAAATTCACATAATTTAAAATTGATCATTTAAAGTGAACAATTTGGTGGCATTTATTACATTCACAATGTTGTGCAACCACCACCACCTCTATCTATTTCCAAAACGTTTCGATTCCATTTTTGATGAATATTTTTGTGGGTATGAAATTATTTCTTAGCAGTCTCCCCACAGCCCACACTCTTTCCCCACCAACACCCACAGAGTCCTTTGAGGATATACTATTGTCTTCTGGCTCCCAATGTGTTTCTTGCTAATTAAACTTATTTTGATCTTCCTTTGAAGGTGATTTGTCTTCCCTTTTTGGCTACATATATGTTTTTATCACTGTCTCTAAATTTCTGTGGTTTTATAAGTATGTGTTTAGTTTAATTTTTGTATATATTTATTTTGCACAAATATTCTAAATCAGAGGCTTGATATTTTTTCATTAGTTTTGGACAATTCTCAGCCATTATTCATTCAATTACTGTGTTTTTCTAAATGTTCTCTCTTTTCTCCCTTAGCATTTCTGTACATATGCTTGACCTTTATGGTTTTTCACTATTTGGTATTTTGATTTTTCTCCTATGTGCTTTTTTAAAACATATTTTCTCTGCCTTATCTCAGTTCACTAATTCTTTTATTGTGTGAAATGTGCTTGTAAATATAGCTATGAATTTCTTAATCCTGTCATTATAATTCTTACTTTTAATTTTTAAAATCTGACTGAATCATTTAAAAGTTTTAGGGCTTGGCTTAAACTTTCAATTGCTTTGTTTATATCCTTGAACACACCACCAATGATAATTTGCATTGTGTGTTAACTCTATTACTTGGAAGCCTTTGATTTTTGTTTTATTATATTTTGTTTCCCATGGGTTTTGTTCAGATTGTTTTATTTATATTATGCTGGATACTGTATATATGTATTCATATATACATATGTATAATTCATATATGTACAATTTGAAGTCTGAAATTATGGTATCTTCCTCCAAAAAAAGATATGTGTTTCCTCTATTGGGGCAGACGGGGAATTTAATGGCATTAGCAATGCTAGATTACTATACACTAATCAGAGAGTTAAATGACTTAAAGTTAGACTTCAGTTTCTTTGAAGGTTAAATTTCAATTACTTCAGGGTTTTTCTAACCCCAGAGCTAAGGAGAGCCATTATCAACCACTGCCCTTGTTGCGAGGCTTTTTATTTAATTGTCCCACTTGCCCATAAGCCTGTGCAAATCACAGCTCAGCTTCTCTACTGCTCATCTCCATCTTTACAAATTGCCAAATGCTTATGGCATAAAATCAGGTTCACCTTTCTAGAGCTCCTTCTTGTAGATCTTGAGCCAGATATCCTCCACTGTCTTACTAGTAATGCTTTTCTATACAGGTTTTTTTTTAAATTGTAACTTTTGTGAAGGTTTATCCAAATTTCTTATCCTTTATTTGTGGAGGCTGAAATTCCAGATGACAATTTATATCCAATTGAATTATCATTTAATACTAAGGGTGAAGATATTTTCTTTTTTTTCCTCTCTTTTTTTTTTTGGAGTTAGAGTCTCACTCTGTCACTCAGACTGGAGTGCGGTGGCCGCTGGGCTCTGGTGGGCTCTGGTGATCCTTCCGCCTCAGCCTTCCAAGTAGCTCGAACTACAGGCACGTGCTACCATGCCCGGCTAATTTTTTATTTATTGTAGAGATGAGGTCTCGCCAAGTTGCCCAGGTGGGTCTCGAACCCACAGGCTCAGACAGTTCACTCATCTCGGCCTCCCAAAGCATGGGATTACAGGCTGAGCCACCGAGCCCGGCCCATATACACATCTCTTAAATAGGTTTTCTTTTAATCAGTATCAGGTAGATTTAAAAGAGAGGATTTACTTCCTGGTCACAGCAATGAAGGAAGTCAACTAATAAATCAAACCTATAAATATATCTTGTGCTAGGCCATGGCATAACTTACCCCATAAATTTATTTAAAGGATTGACAATACATTAAAATTATCCTCTCCTCTTTTATAATCTTGTATTACTAGAGTAGACTCAGATGATTTTAGGGCAGAATATACTAAACGTTATCATAGAACATATATATATTTTGGATATCTGTTGCTGCCTTTTTGTCCTTTTTCTGCCTTTCATCCTCTATCAACCCAAATTTCAAATTTAAAGCTAGTTTTAGTTTCCCCCAAAGTTCACTTAAAAGCAATAGAATGCTATGGAGGTGTTATTGAAGATTTTACAGAGGGAATAGGGAAGAAGTGTGTGTGTGTGTGTGTGTGTGTGTCTGTGTGTCTGTGTGTGTGTGTGTGTGTATGTGTTTGCATGTGCACGCACATGGACTTATATGTCAACCTAAAAATTGTAGGAGACCTTTTACTTCCCCTAAATCCCTTTAGGCATTTTCTTCTCTTAGCTGCTTTTCTACACAATGCCCAGCAACTTGGCCTTTCTCCATTTCTTTCCAAAATGCCTCCCATCCCCTTTTCTATTATGAGCTCTGACACAGTTTCAGCCTTCCAAATTGCACAACCACACAGAATTCCATTTCTCCTTCTTTCTTGGAAGAAATGCATCGATTCTGGTCTTTTTTGCACATGCTTTAATTATATTCACTTTAATTGAATAGCATTTATGTCCTTTCTAGGAAAATGCTAGCCTAGAAAAGAAATTCTGAACAAAATACTTTGTTTCATGGATTTTTTTTTTACATATAAATGGAATAAATTCAAGGAAAAAAATCTGAGATGTTGGGGAGAACATGTATAATCACAGCAGATACGTACATCAATTTCTGAAAAGGTAAAGAGACTTCCATTTTCTTTATAAATAAATCTTGAAAGAAACTAATCTCCAGGTAATGGTAGCATATTATCACAAACAATAATCTCAAACATATATGCTTAAGCTTTAAGATTAATATGGAGTTACCAAAAGATAACATGTCTACACATTCCCAATATGTTCTTGATACTAAGGAAGATAATTCATAGAAAACACATTTAACACACATCTGACAAACAGACTTACACAAACCAAGCACACAGACATACACGTGCACACACGCACTACATTTTCATAAAAATATTCCCTTTAAATGGCACTACATTTATTTCCACACTCTTTTTTTTTTTTCTATCATCTCCACTTCTACACTTCTCTGCAGTATTTTCCCCTACAGAATGGCTGTGATGACCTGTCCCTGGCTTCAGTCTATTCCTGGGTCTGGCAGGTTATTTGAGGCAACATGATTAATTTACCAGCCACAGAGTCTTTTCACTATGTAGCTGCATCTTTCATGCCAAAGACACAGGCTCTCCTCAGGCAGAAGTTCATGAGGGTGGCCTGAGCTGTCACTTGTAGGTGGTATTTGTCCATTTTATTTTTGTTACATCAAAAAATAGACTCAAATCAAGGTTGTTTTTGTTTGTTTGTTTTAAACATTTGTGTACTGTTATCCAAATATACAAGTATATTCCCTACTTTTTCAAAGGAAGCAATGTTGTAGTTAGCAACAATGGTGTACATAAAATTCTAACCATTTGTTATTCCTTTAACTTAATACCAAGAGAGTTGAGGCTACCAATAATTTATACAGAATACAAGAATGAACCTACTGCTGGCAGAAGAAACTGAATGTACATTTATACAAGCATAGTGTCATTTTTCTTCAGCTTTTAGAAAACTGGTGGGAAAGAAAACAAACGCTCTCCAAATATTGAAAATTAAATCAAGCCAGGCTCGGTGGCTCAGCCTGTAATCCCACGCTTTGGGAGGCTGAGGTGAGGGGATTGCCTGAGCCCGCGGGTTCGAGACCTGCCTGGGCAACTTGGCGAGACCTCATCTCTACAATAAATCAAAAAATTAGCCGAGCATGGTAGCGCGCGCCCGTAGTTCCAGCTACTTTGAAGGCTGAGGCGGAAGGATGGCCGGAGCCCAGCAGATCGAGGCTGCGGTGGCCGGGAGCGGCCACTGCACTTCCCGTCTGGGTGACAGAGTAAGACTCCAACTCAAAAAAAAAATTAAATAAAATTGAATCAGGTTCTCCAGAAGTGTAGATTGTTTACATTGGAATGAATGTTACTTTTTACCTTTTCAAACATGAAACATATTCCTGGATGTGACTTTATCCATTTATATCTCTCCATTTGTTATATGTAATTATACATTGGTTATAATTATTTTATAGAATTTTATATAAATGTATTTCATTGCTTTAAAAAAAGCAATCTCTCTCAAAGCAAGTATCCATTATTTATCTTTGAAACTGTCTTTAAGCATGGAGCTACTGCAGAGACTTTCTCTATAAATACTCAAAGAGAAGGTTTATGTGCATCAGTCGTGCTGTGCTCTTCGGACCTTATGCTATTTGGAGGATGCTACGGTTTGATAGTGGAACAATGCAAGTTTCCAGTTTGGTCCAAACAATTTAAAGAGATAAAGTATGAATTTTGAAGTGGCTATTAAAAACTTGCCATCCAGTTATGGTCAAAAATATAAAGTAGTATTTGTGTTCCACAAAGGAATCTGTGATTAGGCAAATTCCAAGACTGATGTTTATTTATCTTGCTGCTTAATTCTGAGCCAGATTATTACCTTCAGATGAGTGCTGGTGGAAAGAGATCAAGTGTGTTTTTTCATTATATCTATTAATAGTTCAATTCTTCCCAAGCCGGTTAAAAAATTTGTGTCCTCCCTAAATTGTAAGTTTAGATGAAATTTCTAAGATCAATGCTGTTGAACATATAGTGTTTGCTTGTTCATTATTCCTTTCGAAATTTTCTCTGGTGGACATGGGTGCTGTATGTTGGAATCTTTACCACAAGTTATTTTGGATGTCCAGCAAATGCTAATCAACTTGTGAAACAGCTGTTATTTCCACATATGGCTTAGAAAGTTTGTAATTTCTTTAACTAAAGCTTTGCACTTCAGATCCATGAATCTGTTCTGATTTTAAAGGAGAGGAATTTTTATTACTTTATTTTTATAGACACATAAAATATATATATGCATGAGGTTACTTCAACATACTTTTTCATAAAGAGCATTATGAAGTTTTTAGCATGCCTTTATTTTCTTAAAAAATTACCAATAACACATTATAGAAAAATTACCCTACAATTGTAACTTCTTTAAAACACTACATGTGGAATGAAAATTGTTTTAATGGGCAATATATACCATCAAAATCTCCTTTTAGAGATATATATTGAAGAAAGCCCATTTGCCAATATTAGGTTTTGTTCATATACATTGTATTTTGAGAAAATAAGTTTTGAAATTGAAAAAATTCTCTCACAATTACAGGATAAAGCCCATCAGTATGAATAAACTCTAAAGATGGAAATTTAAGTAAAAATGAAGACCAGGTACTGATTTCTGCTTTCTCTTTTATTTGATCTACGATTGACTTTGTATTCTGAGTTATGTTTTGGTAATAGTGGTGTTTTAAGGAAAGTTTTTACATCAGTTAAAATATGACCTATGGCCCCTACAAGTTACCTATATTTATACTTTATCTGAACAGATTTTGTCTGAAAAATAACATAAGAAAAGCAGGCCTACCACTCACATTTGCAAGGCCTATAAGGAAAAATGGAGGTCACATTTCAAATGCCTAAATATTTAAAATTTACAAGACTAGCTAACAAATTACTAAATGAAACATGTTATATCTTTCTTCCTAGACAAACAAAAGTCTTTGCATTTACAAAATAAAACATGTGTAAAGATCTGTTTTTCATATAACTACAAGTCAGCAAAATGCCAAAGATGACTGCATATAAATATTATTTTAGATGTTTGATGCTTCAATAATATTAATAGTAAAATATAACCACGCAACATTTATATATTATTATACTTGCATGTATATTTCATAAAATGTATTTTCCTTGGCTTGACTGAAGTCCACCATTTAGTATAAAGAGAACTAATCTGCTCCTCCTTCTCTATTAGCTTTGCCTGATATCCTCAAGCTGAAAGCACTTTTGATCAGCTTCTCTAGAGAGAATAAACTTTGTTCCATAATTCTTTTGGAGTCCAAGAAGGGATAGAATGTTCCAGATTTGGGACTATATAATTCCTCACTTTTGAACTCTGCTCTAGTTTCTTGTCTCCAGAGGTGCCTGTTGCCTCCAAATGCTAAGTAATACCAAGGATCTTAATAAATATAAAGCAAAGTCATCTTATGTTTCGGTATTAAATAGTTTTATTTTTCTTAATTCAAGTAATCTATAATTTTTTTTATTTCCTCTTTGATTCATGAGTTATTTTAAAACGTCTCAATTTCCAACTGGTTCGACATAATAATTATAGAAGCAAAAAAGTGAAGAACACAGTGGGTGTGGAAGTAGGGAAGAGACATGGAGACCTCTGTAGTCCAGGTTCCTCCAGGTGAAAGCAGAGGAGAGGCCACCATTATCTCCTAACCACATGACCTGGCAGAATTTTTGCTCACCAGAGATGCCGATGCCCAGTAGAATTCAGTGGTCTCCCAAAAGTCTCCCAAAGGACTAAATGCAGGAGTTAGTTAGACACGAGCTTTAACTCTCTGTACACATAAGTTATCTTCTGGTGTGCACAAGCTGAAAACTCACAGACCTTTGCCCCAGAATCTGATTCATGCTTCTAATTTCTCCAACTAAATAAAAGAAAACACGGCATCTGTGCCCTGAAGAACCTGTATCTTCATATCTACAAGTATTGTCTCTAGAATTTGTCAGAAAGATTATTTATAATATTATTTATAATATTATATATTGTGGCAAAGGATGGGAGGAAAAGATAAATGATAGTATGTGCACAGACTGCTATAGAAAGTGTCAATTGAAATACACAAATGCTTAAAAATTTAAGAATATAATATAATTGAGTTACAAATTTTTTTCTAAAGTTCAATAGATAAAACAAGCAAAAAATAGCATGTTAGTAAGCTTGTCATTGCAATTTCTGGGGAGAGAACCGTGTTGGTGACATACAGTTTTTTAATTGATAAAGCCAGTTTTTTCTTTTTTTTCCACCAGGAGAACAGATTTAGGCTTACCTTGTTTGTTCTGGTTTAAAATATGTTGAAGTCATCTGGCTATTATTTGGCGATATGTAAAATGTATACCCTCAGTCACTAGGGACATATCAAACTCAGTAACATGCTGCTCACGTTTAGATGCACAAGGGGGTGAAGACTCACCAGGGAGACAGCACATCTGTGTCTCCCAATTCATGTCTAAGCTTATGCAAAAGCAGATACATTGTTCCAACTATTTACATTGATATTTCAATTTTATCTACATCTTTTTGAAATGCAGAGTTGTTTTAGTGCAAGTGAAATGTACGTACAACTTAATGCTACTTTGCTTCCTTTATTTTAAGGAAGTAGATTTTGAAAAATACTGTCAATATGCACACAATAAAAAAAGAATCATTTGACTTGTGGTGCATCATAATGAAACACTAGATATTCACATTTAATAAGAATAAAATTCTGTTATTTCTGATATTTTGGGAAAATCTGAACAAGAATTTTTTTTTTGTTTTCTTCTGAAGAAGTCAGTATGTATAAAATATACCACTTTTTATTTGTATTATAATTAACTGAATGCCAAGAGATTTGCATTAATCTTAGTAATTTATTTACACATTGGTTAATTTATTTAAGTGGATTTGATATTAGCTTTTGGAACACATCCATACGGTTTATACCTAACATTTCAAGTAAACAGTTACTGCCAAACTCAAGCAAGTGCAGGTTGTGACTCAGGTTGCTACCAGATGTTAAGCAGCAAAAGTATCTTTTATATATGAAGTGTGCACATGCATATCTGTGATTTTTAAATTAAAAAAATTAAGCTCTTTTTCAAACTCCTCATGCACAATTCTCAAGGTTATAGTTTTCTGGAAGAGATTAAACCTTAATTGTAAAATGCCAGTGCATCCCATGCTAAATATGCCCTTTCTACATGTGTTTATGTATTAAGTGGATTTACTGTTATAATATCACTAGCTTCAATGATAACTCATGATTGAATATTAATGCTGAGAGTAAAGATAAGGAGCTCATCTACATAATGAATTCTAGAATAAAATAAAACAGACTGAGCAGAGCAAAATAATGTGCTTCATAAACAATAAGTATTTATCATCAACTACAAAGCTGAGTAATTAAAAGTTGAAGTTGCAAACAGCCAGCTTTCTTAACTCTAAACAAAAACAAGAAATCATTATTGTTATGGATATCAAAAACAGTATAAATGACAATTATAAATTCTTGCAGTTCTGCAACTTAATCATATAGTAAATATCATTTAGTCGTATGACTGTATTGTTTAAAGGAATCAGAGTACCCCAATCTTCTCATCTTATATATGGGGAAATTGTAAGCCACCAAGGTTAATTGACCTACCCAAGATCACAGAACCAGTTAGTAACAGACCAAAGCTTAAACACCAGGCATCTTCCCTCTTGTGATGGAATCTTTCAACTGTACCAAAAGGAGAGTGCTACTAAAGATTGCTAGGTCAGAAAATATAGTTAAGGGCAGAGTTTTGTCTATAGACATAACTGTACTGTGTTATGTTAGATTTTGCTACTTAGTAATTTCATTGCCATGGTAGGTTTCATTATCTTTCTAAGCCTCTATTTTATATTTTAAAATATGTTTATAAATATAGATTTTTATCTAGAAGGTATTTTGTGAGGAGTAAATGGAATGACTTATTTAAATGTTTAGTACAGTGATTAGCATGAAGTGCTGCATAACAATTATTTATTATTGTTTATTATTGTTTTCTTGTCAAAATGTGCTAAAAAACACAATGTGGGTCTTTAAAAACAGCTTCTCAAAATAGAAGGCCTAAGATTAAGACTTTTAGATTCTCTCTGCTTTCCTAGACCTTTGAGATTTCCTATTGATCTATATCATTTAAAATATCCATCCATAAAGAGACAATTATATGAACAATTCAGTCTTTTCAGTCAAGTTCTTTGAATTAGTCATTAGAATAAAAACAATCTGTAATGATATTATGAATAAGTTGGTTTTCTTACAACACACATGAAGGACAATATTATACATGTTTGGGATATTTGGTTGAGATTCTTATCTTTCCTTTCACCTGCTGTATACATTTTGTATTGGTGTTTCAACAGTTCTGTTTTCTTAATTCTTGTTAATAGTACTCTAAGACCACATGCCTGGATTAATTCAGCAAATATTCTAGCTGGCTAATCTGTTTCAGGCTGCTTCCATCTTTTATTAGTCTATTTAATACTTTGCTGCCAGACTTGGCCAACTAAATGAGTCCATGTTGGGAGCCAGCCATGGAGACCTGCCTGCTGACAAAGTCCAGGGGGCTGAAGACCCTGGGTCACAAAGCAAACCTGGGCAGCTGAGACCCTTGCTTCTTCTACTTTTGTTATTTTTATTTTATTTTATTTTATTTTATTTTTTTATTTTTTGAGTTGGAGTCTCACTCTGTCACCCAGATTGGAGTGTAGTGGCCGCTCCCAGCCACCGCAGCCTCGACCAGCTGGATTCCAGTGATCCTTCCGTCTCAGCCTTCCAAGTAGCTGGAACTACAGGTGCGCGCTACCACGCCCGCCTAATTTTTTGATTTGTTGTAGAGATGAGGTCTTGCTTGCCCAGGCGGGTCTCGAACCTGCAGGCTCAGGCAATCCACTCACCTCAGCCTCCCAAAGGCACGGGATTACAGGCTGAGCCACCGAGCCCGGCTTACTTTTGTTATTAATGCAGCCGAAAAGTTCTCTACAGTCTGAGGATGGGAAGCAAAATTCCACTCACGCTTCCACTACCCCTTGCAAAAAGGCAAGAGGGGAATTCATGAAAAATTACCTTCCCTTCATTTGAATTCCTCCCTAGGTTTCCACGTCCCCAGCCTCCTGGTATTAGATCATGCAATCACTTGATTAAACATTGTAGTTGGGAAA
>CAUYQG010256420.1:0-12598 GCA_963574415.1 Tarsius wallacei
TTTCTGATCCTCAATCTTCTTGACACAAGTAAAAAAGTTCATGTGCATTCTTCCAGAAAATTGGAAGGTAGAATTGTAAATTCATAGAACTTATTTTATAATGGTGTACCTCAGCAGCTGCCTTTCAATTTATGCCAAGTCCTTACAGAGTTTATACTTGAATAGTAAATATGTCTTCTGAGTTTTACAGTGTCTTAAACTCAATGCACATTTTTTTCCTTCCTTTCCCACCCTTTCTCTTTTGTATTCATGAAACCTATCCTATTACAGAGGTGATTTCCTTCCTGGCTGTACATGTTGGGGTGCTGGATTTTTTCCCATGTCTTTAGTCTTCCATAAATCCCAACATATATATAAATATATATATAGACATATGTCCTCTTCTTTAGCTTGTGGTGAATATAGTAATTTGCATTGAAGAATAAAACATCTGTTGCCTTTTTTGACCAAGATTTCACACCTTTCATTGGTGCCTACTGCTAAGGTTCCAAGACACTATACTAAGGATAATATTCATCCAGCAAATTATTATTAATATATGCTGGGCACTGTGCCTATGTGGTATACAAAACATCTGTTTGTGGACCTTAGTCTGGTAGTGGGGAGAAGACAATATATCTGTTTAACAAATTGTTAGTGCCCTAAAGGAAAAGAATAGGGTCCTAAGAATAGGGCCCTAGAAAGAATGAGGGAGACCTAATTTAGATGGGGAAGGGAGATGTATCAGTAGAAAGCTCATGCACAAGTAACATTAATAAAGCTTAAAAGAAGAATTAGGACATTTCTGGGCAGAGAGACTGAGATGAGGAGAAGCTTCCAGAATTGGGTAGCTAGGTGAGCACAACATTATGGGCAAAGGCCCTTACCAAGGAGGAAGAGAGCTCAGTGGACTTTGGGGTCTGATGGAAGGCTCCTGTAAGTAGTGAACTAGGAAGCAGGTGGGTAGATAGTATGTCACAGTGATGGAGACGTCAGGGAACTGCCCGTGGAGGCCATGTAATACTAAGTGCAGTAGAAAGCGAAGGAGTTTAAACATGGGGGTGCCTTGATAAATAATTCTAAAAGATGGAATGGAGGGATGAGGTGGGGATAGGGGATAAGCAAAACATGAAAATAGTGAGAAAGTAAGGAAACATTGAAGTAGTTCACTGAGAAGTGAAGGTGGTCTGTAAATTCAGTGGAGATAGAGGAACACTGATGGAATTAACATATCTGCCAGCCATCAAAGGAATGCAGGAGCCTAACAGCTCTCTAAAAATCCACCCTTGAACTTTATTCTCAAAATGGTTTACTTTTCCAATTCTTAACTTCTAGACTGTAAAACAAAAGAACTTCAAGAGTAAATTGATTAGATCATCCAGGATGAAAGCCAGGTTGTAAACTTGGAGCTACTTCAAAGGGAAAGACATGTAATCCACATAAAAGATTAAAAAAACAAAAAAAACTAGGATAGCAAGCTGTGTGGACGTGAGTAGTACATCCATATTTTGCACTGAATATAAGAATTTTAACAGAAATTAAATGCAAGACTTACTGCTGATATAGTTTTGCCGGGGGAAAAACAACAAATTAAGTCATGGTATTTCTACCAGTGAGTCATTGGGAAATCCAGGTTTGCAGCCAACAAAATTTTTTAAATGAATTTTTTGAATGACATGCAGCAGGAGAAAGTCACGGTGCCATTTGCAGACTGCCAGGAAACAATGACTCAATCACAAAAACTAAAACAATTTCACCAGCAAAAAATGACTTTTGTGCAAATTTCAACCATCTTGAATGTAAATCTATGAAATCAGACCATTCACCTAAGATAAGCGCTTTCTGCATTCACCTTTTGCTATTTATTCTTTCAAAAAATTCCTAATGCCAGCCCACAAAGAATTTTTAAAATGATTAATAATTGAAAACCATGTCATATATTCAAGTTCATTTTTAATTTTTCTACAAGTGGGAAAAACCACCATTCTATTTTCAGTAGAAAACATGTTCTGATTTCTAGAAATATGGTTTAACAAGCCAGGGATCAGGGGCTGTGTAGCATGATGACTGAAACAGGTTCTTTGGAGTGAGTCTAGACCCTGGTTCCACCAAGCCTTGGTTTCCCGGTCTGTAAAATGAAGATAATACCCATCTCATAGGGGTTTTGTTTTTGTTCCTTTTCATAGGGTTTCAAATATT
Organism: Tarsius wallacei; assembly: GCA_963574415.1. Taxonomy (NCBI): domain Eukaryota; kingdom Metazoa; phylum Chordata; class Mammalia; order Primates; family Tarsiidae; genus Tarsius; species Tarsius wallacei. The sequence continues at coordinate 2,179 of CAUYQG010256420.1, forward strand.
TCAAAAAGAGACAATGTATGAATATTTAGCACAGTATCTGGCACAGGCCTGAGTGAGTGGGTATCTATTATCTTTATCACCATTTGTTCCTATAGCCAGGGATGGTGAAATACATTAAAAGATGGCCACAATTTATTTTACATTCCTCCCAGTAAGATTACAGTGGAAATGATACTATGCAAGTTTCCAGTATCAGGCCTGTAAGTGACTGCCATTTCCACTTCCTGTCTCTTGAAATACTTGCTCTTGGACCTAGCCACCATGGTCTGAGAAAACCCAAGAATCCCCGAACGACCTACATGGAGAGGAACTGAGACCTCCAGTCTTCTGGGTAACATCCACAAGTGAGCTCCTTGGCCAACACTAAATTTGCTAGCCATGTGAGTGAGCTCCTTGGAAGTGGCTCCTCTACCTCCATTTCAGTTGCCCCAGCTGATGCCAAGTGGAAGAGAAACTAGCTGTTCCTACCAAGCCCTGCCCAAATTGCCGATTAGTGAACAAAATAATTGTTTTAAGCCCTTAAGTTTTCAGGTTGCTTATAACAGCAACAGACAACCAGAACAGATGAAATCATCAAGTCTTGTTCCTCCTCCACTCTGACCCCATACATCATTTAGGAAAAGTGTGCAAGTTCATTTAGTCCAGAAGTAAGTGCTATATAGAGAAAGTAGGTCATGAAGAAATTTTCTGAGTCTGCTGTGAGTTGCGTGACCAGAGCTTGACTAAACAGAACTAGGAACGGTCATTCAGTAAACCTTTTTAAATGCCTGTCTTCCACCTGGTACTGAACAAAGTTAACAGAATTGGTGTCACTCTGGATACAAATATGTCTTCTTTAGCTCCAGATCCCACAGGTATCTATTTTATGTCCATTCAGAGGTGTCTGCTAATCCATTCAGGTTGACCATCTGATCCTCAGTTCACACCTTAAATCCTAATAGTCATGTACACGCATTTGGTCAAAAGGTTTTATGTGATCAAAGAGGCAAAACGCTTAGCGGTCCAATCAAGAGAAATCAGTTCTAGCTAATTCTTTTTCAAAATTCAGCAGTTTTGGAGAGGTCTTTTCCCGGAGCAAAGTTACCTAATCTCCGATTACATTGCCCAAAGTGGTTCTTCAACTTTCATCTTGCATAATTAGCCAAGAAGCCACTACTGCCGAATAATCTCTATGATGTGAAGCTTGCAATGTAAATCACAAGACATCCACTTGTTGCGGTGGGGCTTTCCTTCCACGAGGGGGAGCCACTGTCTTGCGAATCAGACGTCTTCATTATCTGGTTCAAGGGATAAGAGGTAGGTTCTCAAGCCACATCTCGATCGACAGTGTTCTTTTTAAAGTACATTTTAAGCTACTTAATCTTCACAAACATCTTGCGAAGTGCAATTTATCCTCAAGTTGCAAGTGAGGAAGTTGAGGCTCTGGGCAACGATTCCTTCATCCGTAAAACCGGGGCGACGTGAGAGTTAGGGGCTACGCCTCGCGTTGACATTTCAGCAAGCCGTTGCAGCCTCCCCGGCGGTGGCCCAGCATCACCCCAGCCTGTCCCCTCCCCGACTTCCTCTCACTTTCATGCCCCGCCCCGGCGTTGAGTAGCGCGCGCTGTGGTTGGCTGCCGGCGGCGGAGCGGCGGAAGAGGCTGCGGTGTCCATGGTGACGGGAGGCGGGGTGCGGCGGCCAACGGCCATCCGGGCCCGCAGTGGGCGGTGGCGGCGGCGGCGGCGCTTGCAGAACGGCCTGACTCGGCGTTAGGCGCCTGCGGCCCGGCCTCGCGAGCAGGCGCTGGGCCGCCCGGGCAGTGAGCGGGCCGCGGCCTGGGCGGCGAGGCCTCTCCCCGGCCGGCCGACCGACCGCAGTGCCCTAGATGCGGGTCGGGGCTGTGCAGAGCGGAGAGGCGGCCGGGCGGGGACCGGGGGCCGAGTAGGCGCCCACCCGGCCCGCTCGCCCACTCGGTGGGGCGGCGGCGGCGACGATGGACGCCTTAGAGGAAGAGAGCTTGGCGCTGTCCTTGTGAGTGACGCCGCCAGCGCGCGGAGGTCCTGGACGGCGGGCGTCCTCAGCGGGTCGGGTGGGGGGCCGCCGAGGCTCCGTCGAGGGTCCCGGTCTTCATGTCGTGGCCGGGCGGGCCCGGGAGGGCAGGAGTGCGCGGCGGGTGTCGCCTGTTCAACGGCGCCTCGCTCCCCGTCCCCCAGCCTCCAGCCCGAGGCCTGGCCGCCGGTCGCCGGTCGGGGGGTCGCTCCGCCCCCACCGGGGACTCCTGACCACGTGACCTTCCAGGCCGTGTGTGGTCTGTGCGGGGTTCCCGCTCACAGGCAGATAGTTGTGGAGGGGTAGGGAGAATGCGAAGCAGCCTGAGGACGTCCGGTGTCCTCCGTTGCCCCAAGTATTTTTCCCTTTTGTAATTCATGGTGTCATGTCGGGTTGTGTGAAAGTGGAGCCATCGCGTTCAACGTTTGTGTCGCAGATGTGCGTTTTCTTCTGCTTGGAATTGCTGGACTAGCCAGTATTCAGTCATTCTTCGTGGTTGAAGCTGGGTGATGGAAGTTCGTTTTGCTGTTCTTTTTTCTCTTGTGCGTGTTTGAAAATGTCCCCACTTAAAAAATATATGTAATGGGTTATTTGAAACAGCAGCTAATCCAGGCATGTTTTTCAGCTCCTCCGCTTCTGATGCAGAATTTGATGCTGTGGTTGGATATTTAGAGGATATTATCATGGGTAAGCTTTTAAGGTTATTGCTTTTAAAGATTTGCTGGCTTGTTTTTGCTTTTAAGGACGTTAAAGTCGATTTGGAGAGTTAATTTTAAAAGGAGAAAACATTAAACCGCATACAATTTTTAATGTAGCACAACGTAATATTAAGTAAGCTTTACTGTGGTCTTTCTTAGAAACAAACAGTTCGGTCCTTCTTAAAGCAACTAGTAACCATAGATTCAGGGGCCTGAAAGGACTTACTCAGGTAGTGGGTCCCCTAGAAGCATGGCGTTCTTGGCAAAACTTCAGGAAATAATGATCTACTTTATTTCATGTGTAGAATAAGAGCAATTTCGTTTTTTAAGTAGTTTTGAGTTTTAACATTTCCATACCATAAAAACATAAGCACACATGTCCATGAAGAAAACAAGATGTCAAATTTTGTCTGGTTCTGCATTTTCCTGGGTTTTAAGTTCCTATTTGTGGACTCATTCTGTCATCTATAATTCCTGCTAAATAACAGACATCTAAGTAACAGGTCTCAAAGGTTTAAGATGAATAAGTAGGAGGGAAAAACTTAAATTTGAGAAAATTCTATTGACTAAGTTTTATGAGAATTGGGGAAATAACACTTGTTATTTGGTGTTTATTGGCTATTTGGCTTAGTCCAGTTTAGTCTGAAGACCACTAACCAAGCTTTTATACCTTCAGGTCCTATATAAAGGTCATGCCCTTAACTCCTGAATATATATGTTTCATCATTAAGCTCTGATCCCAAATGGACTTGACGATTTCTGGGGAGTGATGAAGAATCCATTCATTTCTTTTGTCCATTATGGGTACCCTGCGTGGTGTGGGAAAATGAGCCTTCTGTAAGCCCAGGGTATTTATTCAAGGTCTGGGTCCTTTTTGAAGCTTTCCTTTTATTTTTAGAAATAATATTCTATTCAGTTGTTAAAATTTCCTATTCTCTAACATTTATTAAGTCTTCCCTATGACCTGGTGTCTTTATATACATTCTCATCTAAATTCCACATAGCAATCCTAGATGATAGGTAAAATAGTAAATCATTTCCAGATGAAGAAATAGGGTTTTAGAGAAATTAAGTAACCTATCCAAGGTCACACAGCTACTGAGTGAGTCAGGTAGGATTTGAACTCAGACAGACTAGCCTCTGTCAGACCTCATATTTTTAATTACTACACTGTTTCACAACTGCTGCTGAAATTATATTAAAATAAAAGAGAACCAATTCGTCCCTTTACAGGAAAATAACATGGGGGAGTTTCCAAACCACCATCACCCTGTGTGGATCTGTTTAAAATGGACTGGAGGATGATGGTGATGGTTGCACAGCAGTGTGAACATACTTAAAGCCACTAAACTGTACACTTAAAATGGTTAAAATAAACTTTTTGTATATTTTGCCACACTAAACAAAAGAGAGCTGGATTGGTCTATTTCAGCATCAGTGTCCATTTAACACCCCCTTAAAACACTGACTTTTCCTATTCTGCAGACTGGCCATTGAGAAAGCAGCACCACTTTTCCTTGCTACTTATGTTAGAGACTGTAATGGTTGGCAGTCTCCACTAAAAAGAATAAATTTTGCCTATTATGCTTCAGATGATGAGTTCCAGTTGTTACAGAGAAATTTCATGGACAAGTACTACCAGGAATTTGAAGACACAGAAGAGAATAAACTTACCTACACACCTATTTTTAATGAATATGTAAGTAGATTTCTATTTCCCCTACCAGGAAGTTAAGGTTTCTTTGAAATTTGTTGTATTTTAAATATTTAAATTTAAATATTTTAAAATATGCCACAGTACCCTCCAGTAGTTCTAATTAGAGTCTGGTTTTGTTCATTTTCCTCAACACAGCAGTTGGGGTGCTTTTCCAAAAGGCTTTCAGGCAACTATTTGAGAGCTCAACAACTCCTTACTTAAGTTTGTTGGGCGTGGTGGCACACGTGTGTAGTCCCAACCATTTGGGAGGCTGAGAATTGCCTGAGCTCAGGAGTTCAAGACCAGCCTAGGCAATAGAGCAAGACCTCTGTCTCTATATAAGTAAGCAAGTAAAATTTTAAAATATAAAAACAGTTTGGCATGACCATAATCCTGCTTTTAGTTATAGCACATGTGTTCACCATACCTTGCATTTGTATGCTTTTTTTTTTTTTTTTAAGATATAGGGTGCAAATTTGTATGCTTTTTTTACAAAGCTTTTTGTCACACAAATTCTTTCTTCTGTATAGTCCAGTCAGGTACATATGACTGTTAAGTAAAAGTGAAAACTGAGACCAAGATACTAGTTGGTGGTAAAACCAAGACTGGAACCTAGGACCTTTAGCTTGTCACCCCCAGGTATCCCCCTCTGCACTGAGGCCTCTTGCAGCCTCTTAGGAGGATCATCTTATCTATCGTAATGGGTTTCAGCCTCCAGGACTTGATTTTTTTTTTTTTTTTTTTTTTTTTTGAGTTGGAGTCTCACTCTGTTACCCAGGCTGGAGTGCAGTGGCACACTCATGGCCACCCCAGGGTCGACCTGCGGGCTCCGGTAATCCTTCCGCCTCAGCCTTCCAAGTAGCCGAAACTACAAGCACGCACTACCACGCCTGGCTAATTTTTGACTGTAGAGACGAGGTCTCGCCAAATTGCTGGGGCTGGTCTCGAACCTGCGGGCTCAGGCAATCCACTTGCCTGGGCCTCCCAAAGTGTTGGGACTACAGGCTGAGCCACTGAGCCTGGCCAGGACTTGATTTTCTTAACACAAAATCACAGCACAAACAATAAAACCTACAGAAGGAATCTGGCTGCCTCCAAGTGTATGCTTTGCTGTGTGTTCTGTTTGCACAGATGTCATCTACCCAGGAAAGAAAGCCCCCACTGATTTGATCCTGTACTGAGGTGTGGATGCTGGAATGAGAGTCCTGCTGCTCACTGTCTCCACCTGTGTCAGAGCACCCATCCCATTATAGCATAGTTACCCGCAAATGCCCCCTCCCACACCAGGCCAAGGCTTATCTAGTATGGGCGCTATATTTTGGTCCTCTTTGGTGTGCCCAGCACTCAGCGGAGAGCCTGGCACATAGAATAGGCCCTCAGGAAATGTGTATGAAGGGCTGGAGGGCAGGCTTTCAGAAAATAATCCTGTTTTCCACAAGTGTGGTCTCACCAAGATCTTTTCTTTTGTTGTAGATTTCTTTGGTAGAAAAGTATATCGAAGAACAGCTGCTGGAGCGGATTCCTGGATTCAACATGGCAGCTTTCACAACAACGTTACAGTGAGTTGCGCTTGATTGTATTTTTTTTTTAACTTTTTGTCACTTTTTTTCTTCATTGGTTTGAACAAAAGACCCTCCTCTTTTTTTTTTTTTTTTTTTTTTCCTTTTTTCAGTGTAATCACTTGATGGTTAGGTCCTAGATGGAAAGCCCTCAGAAAACTTTTGAATGAAATCTTAAAGAGATAGTTTCATTATTCATTCATGAAACAGTCATCCTTTCCTTTGTAGGCATCATAAAGATGAAGTGGCTGGTGATATATTCGACATGCTGCTCACATTCACGGATTTTCTGGCTTTTAAAGAAATGTTCCTGGACTACAAAGCAGTAAGTTACTACTGCCTATTTAGCCATATTGAACCACTTAGAAAGTTCAAGTAAAACTTGTTAAACACATGCCACCTCCCATGCTTCCCCATCATTCCCTTAAAACTGGCCGGTATCAGTCTAGCACCTGTCAAGGTATCAGAAGAGTGAGTTGTTGTTCTAGCCCAGACCTATTCATGTTTATGTACCAATGTGACAGGAGTCATCTTAGGGCTCCTAGATAATCAGAAGACAAAAACTAAAAAGCAGGTCTCTTTCTGCCTTGCCTATCTTATAATACAAGTTCTTTATGAGGTAAATACTTGGTGCCAGGCACAGTGGTATGCCTGTAGTCCCAGCTACTCAGGAGGCTGGGGCAGGAGGATCGCGTGAGCCCAGAGTTGGAGGCTGAGGTGCACTATAATCACACCTATGAATAGCCACTGCATTTCAGCCTAGGCAACATAGTGAGACTCAGTCTCAAAAAAAAGAAAAAAAAAAAAAATACCATCCAGTGAAGAGAGGTAAATTTTTTAAGAGTGACTAGGGCCAGTGTTGAACATAAATGCAAAATAATTTCCCTCACCTTCCTGTGTACCCATAGTGGTCCACACTCCCACCTTGAGTTCTGACTTTCCTGAGGCAGGGTTCTGAGACAGAAAAAGACTCATTCTGTTCCTTGCTTCTGGTTGTTTGTTTTCTCCTGTAGGAAAAAGAAGGCCGGGGACTGGACTTAAGCAGTGGTTTAGTGGTGACTTCGTTGTGCAAATCATCTCCTATGCCAGGTTCCCAGAACAATCTATGGCACTAGGTCCTACCTCCAGCCAAGGAATAGGATCGTTCCCAGATGTCACTGGCCCAGGAGGCCAATAGGCTCAGCTAATGATGACAAAAGAATACATCTTGGAAGGACTGACTGTTCTGCAACTTTTCATTCCTGTTAAGTATTGATGGGTCAAAAACAAAATGACCTGACTCTCTTGGACCTATTTCTCCGAAACACCTTCTTGTATTCATGAACCTTAGTACTCCTCCCCGAGTGCATTAGTAACCTAGTCCACTTCCCTTCCCCAAGGCAGGTACTTCTCTCGGGTGCTTCTGAGTCCAACTCTTTTGGAGGAAGCCCATGTCGAGCATTCCGCCTGGGGCCCCTTCCTCCCGCATACATGTTGGCATGTCAGCAGCGTGGACTATCCACCATCATGAACCTTCTGTGTCCCAGCAGGCTTTGCATGAATCTTTTTATGCGCTCATGTCTCTTTTACATGGGTCAGAGTTTCAGTTCTTCGGCCTCAGTGGGGTTTTTGATATTTATCTAGGGTATTACACAAGCTAGCTGCCCGTCTTGAAATTTCTGAGTCTCCTGTAATCACAGCTTGTCTTGGCTGTAGCAGTCATCGGAAAGTGATGTCTTTTACCTAAAAGTTTCATGTGACAGTCAACTCCTAGTCTTCACATTTGCAGTCCTTGTGTCACTGTGTCTTCTGCTGATCCTGATATAGTCCCACTGTTTCTAGAAGTCTCTTTTAAGCATTATTTTTGAAAAAAATATTTTTATAGATGAAAACTCAGGCTAACCTAGTGGCAATGATCTTGGAATTTCCATGATTACCCACTTAAAGATCAAAGTATTATATGCTGTGTGCTTTTTAGCTGTTAGTGCTATGAAGGCAAAAATGCTTTCTGTTGGTGTTTGTTACTGGGCATCAATGAATATATTCTGTGTGCTGGAAAAAGACTGAAAGGTATCCTGCTCTTATAACATGTTAGTGTGTTTGCATGTTTGCTGAAAATCCTTTCTGTGTAAACCAGTTTGTTAGGTTCTCTGCCAGGGGAGGCAGGGCCCTTGCAATTTCTTCCTCCTGTCCAGCTCTCTCCTACCAAGACAGTGTTCCACTGGTCTAGCTCAGCATGAGTAGGAGGTAGCAAACAGCTTTATCAGTCATCTGTCTGCTTTGGTTTAGTGCAGTGTTTGGTAGCATATTACTTACCAGAAAACATGTCATCTCTACAACGTAGAAAAAACATAGTAATTCAATTCCCAATGTGTACCTTTGGTTTTTTTTCTTAAAGTAAAATAATCTGTACTGACTTTTCGCTTGGCTATTCTGGTTTTCAAGGACAAGCTACAAGCTGTGTGCTTTTCTGTACTGATGTGTCACTTATTAAATACTTTTGTACCATGAGTAGACTTTGATGTTTTGCAAGGCCCATCAATCTAAATGAGCCGTCCCCTTCCTTTAATGTAGCCATGACCATGAGGTTATTATAGCTCTGGTCCTTTCTTTAAGGCTAGTGAAGCAGCAGAAGTGGAAAAGGATCAAAGATATCTGCAACTGGTTGTGCTCAGTATGTTGTAAACACCACTCACTTGGACCGGCCTGCTTTGGTCCCTTAAGACCACCCTCAGAGCCAACTTTTTAAATGCCACCTCTCCAGGGCTTGCTTTCCCTTCTCACTCTCTTTATAGATGGGACTGTCCACCACAGGCTGAGTATATGGAAGGCACTTGCTAAGTGATCCATCTGCCTAGTGGAGAAAAGGCAGGTGGACAAGTCCAGAGATTAAATGATGAAAAAAGAAGAAAGGCAAATTGTTTTTTCACCCTTTCTACTACCCAGAAAAAAGCAAGCCTTTTAACTCAGTGTTATAAATAGACTTTCTGATTTCATTGGGGCTTGGTGGCTCAGCCTGTAATCCCAGCGCTTCGGGAGGCCAAGGTGAGTGGATTGCCTGAGCCTGCGGGTTCAAGACCCGCCTGGGCAAGTTGGCGAGACCTCACCTCTACAATAAAAAACAAAAATCAAAAATTAGCCAGGCGTGGTAGCGTGCACCTGTAGTTCCAGCTACTTGGAAGGCTGAGACAGAAGGATCGCCGGAGCCCAGCAGGTCGAGGCTGCGGTGGCCAGAAGCGGCCACTGCACTCCAGTCTGGGTGACAGAGTGAGACTCCAACACAAAAAATAAAATAAAATAAACTAGCAGTCTGTCTGTCCACACAGACACTTAGAGTGGATGTCACATGCCACCTTTGATGGGGCTCCTGCCTGGCCTGGGGTGAGAAAGCCCAGCAGCATCGTGCCCCAGCCTCAGGAGCCACTGTATTCTCTCATCACATAGGACTCCTCCCCGTGGGAAGCAATGACTACCCAAACTGCAGTCTCAGGATGGATTAAGCATGTTACTGTCCTCTCTGAAATAGATGCTGCTTTAGGGTGTTGAAAACCTGACAAAAGGGGGAGCTCGCTAACTTGCCTGGACTTTTGTTTCTCTTTAAATCCTCAAAATGGTACTCTTCCTCAAAACCAGACTCTTTTATTATGACTTGCTCCTGGGATGACTATAATTGATTATTCAAATTCTGAGACACTCAAGAGTAAAAGGGCTGCTATTAATGTTGACAGCAGGACAACAACATAAACTGGGCTTGTCTCAGATTGACTGGGACATGGGTACCCAACTTCCATCCCTTAGCAACAGAGTAGCTCATCTGCAGCTATTCGAACCTAGTTACAGTTTCATTGTTCCCAATTTTTAAATAAGGACTAGAGGGTGCCTCCTGATGCTTTTGGCTGATTATTTAGAGGATGTTGCTCTATGGTATTAGAAAAATAAGCTCAGGAGGAGTCGACTGCTATCCTCCCTGCTGTCTCTCCCAACTCTGAGCATCTAGCATGGCCAGCCACCTTGATTACATGGCTTCTGAGTTTCACAGCTTGCCAGGTAGGTGACATTATTGAATTTCTTTTTTTTTTTTTTTGAGTCAGAGTCTCACTGTGTCGCCCAGGCTAGAGTGCAGTGGCACGCTTATGACCACTGCAGCCTCGACCTGCTGGGCTCAGGAGATCCTTCCGCCTCAGCCTTCCAAGTAGCTGGAACCACAGGTATGCACCATCACACCCAGCTAAGTTTTTGATTTATTGTAGAGACAAGGTCTCGCCAAGTTGCCCAGATTGGTCTGGGACCCCTGTGCTCAGGCAATACTCTCGCCTCAACCTCCCAAAGTGCTGGGATTACAGGCTAGAGCCACTGCACCTGACACCCCCACCACAAAAATTCTAAAGGCACTGACAAATAAACAAAAGTAGACAGATCCTGAGAGGCATCAGGGCTCAGAGAAAATAATGGCACTGGG
>CAUYQG010256421.1:0-14124 GCA_963574415.1 Tarsius wallacei
TAAACACCCACCCTCTTTTCCAGGGTACTTGTCGATTAAACAATGTTAAACATCTGTTTGTGAGTTAAAAGGCTTACTCTGTGGCTTTTGCATTTTATCTTCATGTTTCCTACTCTTATAAATTATGCACACATGACCCAGCTCAGTTGTATTTTAATTGAGTTTATTGCATTTGTACCGTTATATCTCTTTATAAAACAAATACTGTATCGTCTACATTTATCTCTAGATCGCATGTGGAAAACATTCACTGTATATTGTATATGATAGGAGAAATTAGTGCTTTTTATCCAACATTAGTGACATGTAGAAACCATGACACCAGCTACACAAAGTGCATGTTTATGTAGGGGCTTTTCATCATCCCATGGGGAATAGAAAACATTATGTCCATCCTTCTCAAACATATCCCAGTATTTTCAAATGTGTGGCTAAGGGGTTTGCAACTCAAGAAACTGGGAAACAAATCACAACAGAGCAGGTCAGAGGGTAGTCACAAAAACACACAAGGCCAGCCGACAGAGAGGGCTGGGGAAGCTGAGATCCGGGCAAAGTGCTGGGGTCTGAGATGCAACACAGGGTCTTGACCTCCAGGGAGAAAGCAGTCTAAGAATGTCTCCTGTTTAAACTACAAGCATTTCTCTGAAACGTGTATATATCTTTGGTTCACAAAGTAGGGCTTTCAGAGCCCTTTTGTGCCAAAGCCAAGAATGACTGAGGAGGGTTTTGGCTCAGAGTCCATATGCATCTCCACAAAATGAATGTGTACTCATTTGAGTCTTTTGAAGCTTTAAAACAGGAAATGCTCTTCTCTTCCTGCTAATTCATTGTCTTTAGCCAATTCCCCCACCCCCCCCCACCAAACAGACTAGTTTTGTCCATATGAAAATCGGTAGATGTGGATAATGCCTCTCTTGGTAAGGAGCACATCTAGTCTCTTCCTTAGCTGCTAGCATGCACCTCCACGTGATTTGGTGCATGCTGAAAGGGCAGCTAGCCTTGAGCCTGGGTATCATTCTGGTTTTCCAGTAAAAAAAGTCATCAGTAGCTCTTTCATCTCCACCTTCTCAAAGTCTTATCCTCCCTTGAGATAACACTGAGTCCACAGGCATTCCACATTGATGCTGTTCTTCCCAGTCACTGTTAACATACATATTTTTTTAACTTTCATTTATCACTATCCCCTGTCTTTGACTGCACAGAAAACATGTCTCATATCTTGAACAATTCGTTCTTTTTCTTTCTGAATTTTTCCTATGGTTCAGTGACTTCTCACTTTCCATGAGCTTCTTTTCTGTTGCCCTCATAATCATAATGGCTCTGCTTGAAACTCTTCTTGCTTTTGTATTTGTTGATCGCACCAAAATTAATCATGGACAACATCTCAAAATGGAAGGAAGACATAGTAAAAGCCTAGTAATCTAGAAAAAATGTGATGACAGGGACAAAAATTGCTCATGCCAACTGTCAAGGCAGGCACAGTTGAGTCACTCTTTTTCTGGACTGTAAGTTGAAAGATACTTTACCTGAAGCACAAAACTGTAGGTGGTTGCTTTCTCTCTGTCCCATCTACTAGATTTTGAATCACCTAGTGGCAAAATCCACATTAAATGTCTTCATTATGTCCCACCATACCGTTTCATCGCAATAATTCCTAGAATATATTTTTTAAGCTTAACAATATAAACATATTAAAATCACTGCTTTCAAGGAGGAAAAACAAAATTTCCTTAGAACTACATTTGTATACCTCAGACTGAATAGCAGAATCATTTGGGAAAATTTGCTTAAACTCACATATCTCATCACCTATCTTCACCTTGAATATGTATTATTTGGAAAAGTTTCCAGAAGATCCTGAAATGTTTTTGACTTAGAATCACAACAATAAAAAATCAAAATAGCTTTGTTATTTTTTTACTGTGATAAAATAAAGAGTTAATTCATGCACTTATATTCATACCATAATATGCAAATACTCATACACACACACAAACACACACACACACACACATACATATGTTTGAGTGTATAGCGATAGATATGAGACCTAAGTAGTAGTGGGACACTTGATCTGGCCTTAAATTCAAGACGCATAAGTGTGAAATAACAAGTAATAAAATATACTGAAAATGTTAAGAAATACATAAAAATGATTTGATTATGATAGGAAAAACACACAAAAAAGAGCAAGCATTCTTTCAGAGCATCCCAAGAGCTACTGTGCTAATGAAAGTATTAGTCTAGTGTTTGTGTAAATTGAAACACTTTTTTTGTGTTGCCCTATTATACTTTTAAATGCATGAAACATAGGTATTTCACCTCCACAGTTTTCAAGAAAACCATTCTGCTATGAAGACATGAAGATTCCACCTTCAAGCTCAGTCACATGGTGGTTGCAGGCCTGTGGGTCTTTCCACAGGGCTTCTTGTGACCTGAAGCTGGCTTTCCCCAAGATGTAATGACTCAAGAGAAAATGGGAGGGCCTGGACACCCCAAGATGGAAGCCACAATCTTTCAGAAGCCAATCTGGGAAGTGCCACCTCACCACTTTTCTTGTGTCCCATCCACTGGGAGGAAGTCACTAAATCAGGTCCTCACTCATTGCCTGGGACAAACGGGATCGGATCACAGGGGAATCATGAGATGTCAACTCAGAGTCTGTCTCCAACATCAACTTCAAAAAGACCATCGCAAGTAATTTTGTTGTTATCTCTAATTCACAGCTCTGATGATTCCAGCAACTAAACAAGGTATGGTTATAAAAAGACTATCCAAACTCTCCATCAAGGATGTAGCACATTAAGTCCACAGATCATGATAGAAAAATTCACAGTCTCTCCATTTAGTGGGTTTCTGATCAGAAACCCCTAGTGTGTGGCCTCTTCACTGCCTCCTCAAAATTTTACCGAGAGCAAAGATGGCTCTCCACTCAAGGTATCATATGTCCCATGGAATTGTGGGATTGGTCTAGTAGACTTGTTGAACAAATCTAGCCCAGGAGTCAGAAGTATCCTACTTTTTTTCCAGTCCTGAAAATAAATTTTCTGGGTATCAGTGTGTCTTTGTATGAATTTAATATTTTAAAGCATTTCTTAAGCTTTGTCAGCATTCAATAAATAACAATTGGAAAAAAAACTGAGTAATGTTTTTTTCTGCATACATAATAAAGGTAAATATATAAGTCTTATTATTTGGACTATTAAATTTCTAATGCAACAAAAACCTCAAAGGTACTCTGACATCAAGATGTTAAACATAAAAAAACTAGTAAAATGCTGTTTTATTTGTCCAGTAAAAATGGACCCATTGCTGAAATAGAGTGTTTTTATTCCCTTTTTAAAAAATGTAACTAAGTTCTGATTGTGTTGTGTGTATTGTGTGTGTGTGTATGTTTAGTCAAATTTTATTTCAGAATACTTTTGGATTTGCATAACAGTTGCAAAAATAGTACAGTTTCCATATCCCCTTCACCTAGTTTTCCCTAAACTTAACATCTTTCTTAAGCATCCTACATTTGTCAAAACTGAGAATAACACTGGTACATGACTATTAACCAAACTACAGACTTTATTCAGATTCCACCAGTTTTTCCACTATCCACTAATTTCCCTTTTCTGTTCCAGGACCCAGTCCAGAACACCACACTGCATTTAGTCATCGAGTCTCCTGTCTCCTCTGGTCTGTGATGGTTCCTCAGTCTTTCCTTGTTTTTCATGACCTTGACAGTTTTGAGGAGGAGCAGTCAGGTATTTTGTAAAATGTCCTTCGATTTGGGGCTTGGATGATGTTTCCTAAATGGTCAAGAGGTGTGGTGATGTTTTTATCACGTCCTATCAAGAGCCACATAATATGAGCACGAATTTTTACTGATTATGTTTCCCTTATCATTTGATTAAGGTGCTGTCTGCCAGGTTTGTGGACTATGAAGTCCCTCCATCTTCTATGCTCTGTTGGCTAAATGCAAGTCACTGTGTCCAACCCATAGTTAAGGGGACCCAGGGCACATTTTATGATGATCCCTCTATCCAATGACCCAATTATTTTGTCAGTTTCAATATAAATATGCTTCCTCAATGTAAATCTCTGTTACTTTTCATAGAAATTACTTTTCCAATAAATTCTTTGTGACTCCATCGATACTATTCTCACATTTTATGTCTATCTAAGATAACATTTTTCTACATTAGGGAGAGGTAAGAAACACTTAATGGTGATTTGGAAGCATAACGGGGAAAATCAAGAACAAAACAGAAAAGAAACTGCCTTCAAAATTGTATAAGACAACAAGAGTAACTCATCTTCAAGGCAGTGAGTTATGGTTCTGATTATGCTATGTCTGAGGAAACAGCATAAAAGCAAAAAAAAAGTAGAATTTTCACACCAATTTTGCTTTCCTGCAGCATTGGAAAATGATCCATCTTTGCATTTTTATAGCAAAGAACACTTTACATTATTCTTACTTGTCATGACAGATATTTAGGCTAAAGATTCCAAAACCAGTTGCTACAAAGCATTTGTGCTTGCTTGGGTTCTAATACAATGACCTCTTGGATTTTCATCTTTCTCATGAGGCTGCAGGAACACTGGCCATCACGCTGGAGGTGATTGAAAAATGCTAAGGACTCCAAAACAGTTGTTCATTCAGCAGAACGTACCCTTTTCCTAAAAATTTACAATAACATCACTGTTCATTCCCTCATTATTTAGGAAGTTTGGGTGTGATTCTCTAGGTAATGATCTGTGCTACAGAATTTTGAGCCTGGCGCAAAAAAATCTCTCTGAAAAGAGTTCTCCAGCTGGGAAATGTTCTTCCCCTGACACCGTTTAAGTCTGGAGGCATTTAGAGTATGAAGTAAGAGTCTTCACTTTTATTGGCTATGTGTGGGTTGTTTGGTCTCTTGGCAAGCATGTTTTGCGTGTTGAATATTTCCCATGAATACTTTCTTTTTGTTTAGTGTTTCAGGGCCTCTAGTTCTAGTAGGTAACCAATAAATTAAGCAAAACAAATTAAATATTCCCTTTTTCATGCTTTGGTTATACGCCTTTAAGAGGAGAGTGTTTGGGGCCTAAGTTTTCTACTTAATTGACTGCATTTTAGATTTTTGTTGTGCTTGTCATAAACCCTCAATGAGTTTGTAATTTCCTTTGAGGGTAGGGATTATCTCCTGTTTATTTACTTCCACAGGGCCTCCTACGGTGTTCCACATGAAATAAGACTTCGAATTACAAAGAGAAAAGCCTCTTTTCACATCTTACTCATTCCTAAACAACGCATAAGATGCTTGCTAACAAATTAATACTGTAAAATTAAATTAAAGATGTAGTTTAAATATCTAGATGGCCAAAAGATGCTCTCCTTGTTTAAAAATACTCTTCTATGCACTGCCTATGTTAAATGCAAGTGGTACTTATCTATGTCTGTAGAAGTTTTCTGCATATTCACTTCTCTGCTAAGCACTTCGTAGTAAATTTTATTTTTTTATTTTTTTCAAGTTTTTATTATAAAGATGTGGGGTACATTTCAGGGTTAGGTATATAAACATTGATCATGTAGGTACCCTTGTTGATGGGGTATGTCCCTCCCTCCCCTAGCAGTTTCCCTCAATTTCGAATTCCACCCCCTTCCTCTGACAGTTTCCCACTACTGCCAATCGCTTTCTTATAGCATTATAATTGTTCACGGTTACCTTATGAGTGAGAACATATGGAACTCTGTTCTTTCTTTCTGTGTTAGATCACTGAGTATGATCGACTCCAAATCCATCCAAGCTGCTGCAAAGCTCATATGTTTGTCCTTCTTTATGGCTGCATCATATTCCACTGTGTATTGGTACCACATTTTCTTATCCAGTCCAGCTTCGGTGGGCAACACGGCTGGTTCCATGTTTTTGCTATTGTGAATAGAGCTGCAACAAACATACATGTGCAGGTAACTTTTTGTAGGATGATTTGAGTTCCTCCTGGTATATTAACTTTTAAAAGACTCTGCTCTTCCTATACCTTCAGTTGTCTTTTGTGTTATGCCGTGAAATCAACCAAGAACAGCTTAAGTGAATTCCATATAACGTTATCTCATGTGCCCTCACTCCCTCTCTTTTCTTCAGACTCAGAGACTCAGCAAGAGCATTCAGGTCACCACCTCCTCTCCTGCTGCTTGTGTCTTCAGTTTCAAGCCCCTCCCTCAGCCCATTTTTCAAATGACTGCAGTATTCATCCTTGCAAATAACATTCCAGTCTTCATCTCTGACGTCATGAAATCAATCCAATGGCTTCCTCCTGTCCATAACATGAAGTCCTAAAAAGATGAATTCTACCAGACATTTCAAAAAAAACGTCAGCGCATTGCCAACTCCATGTCTGTGGAAAAGAATGCGTAGGTGAAAATAGAAAGATTAGATAGGTAGATAGATATGCAAACAAAGTAGATGTCTGCAAGCATCTCTCTACAGTTTTCAGGGACTGTATTTCCTGTTTGGCAACAAGGAGTCATTTGTGGGAATTTTAGCAAGAAGGTGACATAATAGCATCGTCCAGGCTACAGTGAATAAAAAGGGAGAAGAAGGGGCTGCAGAAGAAGCTGAATAGGCGCCTCTCTCAATGACGTTCAGGTGAGAGATGATGAAGGGGTGGAGAGAAGGAGACATAATCAGGAACAGAACTGAAGGTGCCTGATGGCTGGTTAGGGCAGTGGGTCGAGGAAGCAAAAAACACAGAAAACGACTCTGTGGTTACTAGCTAAAAAGACAAAAGGAATGGTGATATTTATTTATTTATTTATTTGTTTGTTTATTTATTTATTTATTTAGAGTTGGAATCTCACTCTGTCGCCCAGACTGGAGTGCAGTGGCCGCCCCCAGCCATCACAGCCTCGACCTGCTGGGCTCCGGCGATCCTTCCGCCTCAGCCTTCCAAGTAGCTGGAACTACAGGCGCGCGCTACCATGCCTGGCTAATTTTTGATTTATTGTAGAGATGAGGTTTTGCCAAGTTGCCCAGGCGGGTCTCTAACCCGCAGGCTCAGGCAATTGACTCACCTCAGCCTCCCAGGGCGCGGGATTACAGGCTGAGCCACCGATCCCGGCTAATTTTTTTTTAAACAGTTACAGAAATATAAGATACCTGGTTGTAGGTGGAGAGCATGGATGATTAGAGACTGGGTGTGAGGAGCACCCTGAGCTTGGTTTTATATTTGTTGAGGTGGGAGTCCTTCCTGGACAACATGCAGAGAAGGTTTCCAATGCGGCAGCATTTAGGTGAAATCCTCTGAGTGTGTGTGTTTTTGTTTGTTTGCTTGCTTGCTTTTTACTTTTTTTGTGATGCCCAGTGCATTGTGTTTAGTGTTCAGTAAATTCTTAAATGAATGAACAACAATGAATGAGGGAGTGAATGAGTGAATGATTGTATTCAGGTCTTCAAGTAGCAGAGGGGTGTTGATAGTTTTTCTTTATTTATTTTTTATAATTTTTTTTATTTTAAAGATGTGGGGTACAATTCAGGGTTAGGTATACAAATGTTCATTATGCAGATACCCTTGTTGATGAGGTGTGCCCTCCCCGCCCCCCACCCCCCACCCCCGGCTCCCCCAGGCAGTTTCTCTCAACTGCCAATCCCACCCTCCCCCCCTGGCATTTTCCCACTACTCCCCATCCCTTTCTTCCAGTATTATGATAATTGTTCATGGTCCACTGATGAATGAGAACATAGGGTACTCTGTTCTTTTTTTCTGTGATAGATCATTGAGTACGATCAACTCTAAATTCATCCAGGTTGCTGCAAAGTCCATATGTTTGTCCTTCTTTATACTTGCACAATATTCCATTGTGTATATGTACCACATTTTTTTTTATCCAGTCCAGCTTCGATGGGCAGCGTGGTTGGTTCCATGTTTTTGCTATTGTGTATAATTTTTCTTGCTCCCTTCTCCAGACTGGCTCACGAGCACCTCAAGGAAAGCTAAGCCCTATCAGGGTCTTCACAGGAGGGCACCCTGCACTACACGTGTTATGACCCAGCCATGGGCCACATTTCATTTACGCAAGCCATCAAAAGAACTAGCAAAAATGGGTTTTATGCCAATCAGTCTCCAGCTGTCAATCTATGAATGAGATCCCGCTAAGAGAGGCAAGGAACTCTCCTGTTGCTCCATGTGCTTGGAATGGAGCTGTACCTTTGCATTGCTTCTTTACTCCTGCTCTCACTTTGAAAATTTTCTTTTTATGTCGTTGTAAACGTTTCTCTTTTTCTTTCTTTGTGTTCCCGATTCACTTCACTTCCTCTTCATCTGATTCTTCCCCTAAATATCACTGAGCATATTTCGGATACTGAGAAAAGCTTTAGGGAGATTAGCTAGTCCTAATGAAAAGATTCAAAAGCAGTTTAATTCCACCAAAATGCAAAAAGGGAACTTTTAATTTAGCTTAGGGTTAGGAGACATGCAACTGAAATGTGTTAAAGCATATCTTGCATGGAATCTAAGTATTGTGTTAAGTTTTTTTTTTTTAATCCCAATAATGATGGCTTTAATTATCTGTGATGAGAAATAGGAATGTGGATATTTAAAAAGTATTCTTCAAAGAGAAGCATTATACTTCAGATTACCACTCAAGTTTGAATGAGGAAACAGAATGTATTAAAGATTTCTAACAGGCTGTGTTCCAACATCTGCTGATAAATGAAATCTTTGATTTTGGCTGAGAAATGAGTAGCATTACCTTCTCAAACAGGTGTCTGCTTTGCTAAAATTGACAAATATTTGAAGATCTTCAGGGGAAAGAATCACTTGGTACGTAGCTCTCATTCAGTAAATGTTTGTCGAACCAATAAGTTTATCCTCGGAATACAAAGGTGAATAAGCATGAATTCTTCTCTGAGTAAATGATCACGAATTCTGTTAAGCAGATTCCGAATGAGCACAGCTCTTCTTTTTTGAAGCAGCATAGCCAAGTGGAAAGGAACACAGACTGTGGCGAGGAAAGCCTTTGATTCAAGTTACTCCTCCAGTTCTTATCAGCTGTGTGACAATAAATGGTTTCATCTCCCTAAGTCTCAGTTTTTCTTTCTAAGAAATGGACACCGCAACACCTGTCTCTTCGGATGAGGGTCGAATATGGCACTGAATTAAATTGTTTAACACAGTAGGTCATGTAGTACATGATAATGATCGCTCTCTTCTTCGACAGTTTAATCATTTCCAAAGACGTGAAATAAAAACTGCAAATTTATCACAATATCTAACTTTTCTTAAACCATGACAATAGCCTACATTCAAAGTTTCTCTGGACAGAGAATGAGCAATGGTGTCACATGCTCTTGCCTTTTCTATCATTAACAAATCAAAAGGGAGCTGCTTTACAAATACTGAATTCTGCGGCTCCATCTAGGGCCATTGAGGTCTCCATTACTGCTTAAATAACTCAGGGGAATTAAGATAGATAAGAAAATCTTTACTAAGAGGCAACACAGGTCTAGTGATTTCCAGGACCCAGACTGAAGAAAACACTAAGTGATATTAGTTTTATGGAGACTGATGAGCACGGACGGCTATAAAGTCCTTGAAGGGTGTGGGCAGCCTGAGTCATCACTCTGTACAGGTGACCTTCTCTACAAAGGTGGATGACAGGTGTGGAACACATGCCAATGACGAGGAAGGATGACTCACCGTTTTTTAACCTAGACTACTTCAGTGAACAGGAATGTTCCCATTCAGGAGAGGCACAGATGTCTCTATTATTTCTCTGGCAGTTCTTTTTGTTTGTTTTTGACCCTGCTTCTCTCCCAAATTAGATAAAGTCACAGAAATAGAGGAAAGGGTCACAGAGAGGCTCAAATAAGAGCAAAACCTGTGAAAATCCTGCCTGAAGTAATACAGAGGGACATCCTGACTGAGAGAAGTGTCACTTGCCCTGTTACAAATTGGACAGAAGAAGAAGAAACAGGACATTTGATAGCTACTTTCTTATTATTTCAGAAAATATGTAGATTGTGTTTTTTCCTCTTTCACCTTAAATAATAATGTAGCTTTTCAAAAACATTTGGGATTTTTTTCGATCAACTAGAAAATCTACTAAGACTTTCAATCTCTTCCTAAGACAGTAAGACTTAAGACATTTTCTTTTCCCCTTCCTATCTGCTGCTTTATTGTTGTTAAGGAATTCTAAAGATAACACCAACTGAAAATGAGGGATAATTTAATAAGGGCAAAACAGTGAGCTCTGAAGCAACACAGTGAGTGACGTACAAAAATATTGCATTATTTAAGGAATGAGAGAATGGAAACCATTACGTCACTGCTATGTGACAGCTCGAGCCCAAAGCAGGTTGACACCACATCACAGGACCACTCCAACCTTGACCAAAGATGTTCATTGCTTTAGTCAGCTCACATAATTGAGTCTTCTTGGAAATATATGACCAGAAGGAGCTCTTTCACAGTTTCTGTGACTGAATATTTTAGGAGGAAGATGGTAAGACATCAGCATTCCCCCCAAGGGATTCAGTGTTGTCCTTTAAAGAATAATAATGTTTAAAAAAGGAAGCCTGGCTCAGGTATGGCTGTGTTCTTCTCTCTAATATGCATTTGCTCCCCGCAGTCCTGCCATCAGCTGCAACTACAACAAATTGAAATTGTTTGCTCTTATCTTCATCATTTGACCCCTTGTATCTGAACTTAGTCCAGCGTGTTTCTTATCACTGCACAAGGCACCATAAATTAAAGTTGTAAGAGGCCTTCATTGACCTGTTTGGAAAGGCTGTTTAAGAGTGAGTCTAGTGACAGTTTCTGGCACTAGCAACTTGGTATGTTATGACTCAGAGCACAGAAATCATCAAAGACTGCTTCTCTTCCCCTGGTTTTAAAAAAAGCTCAAAGCCCACATTAGGAATCTTCCTGCTTCTGAAGAATGAAGATTCCCAAAATGCTGTAAACACACACACACACACATACACACACACACACACACAAACTCACAAATAAAGTTGGTCTCCAATTTTCCTATATGAGGTTTTCTTACTGTTTGGATAAATACTGCAGTATAGTTTCCCTCAAGCTACACACTACATGAAAATGTGTTTCCAGAAATTATCTGAGAACAGAATCCAGTAGAGAGAAAGTGTATCACAAAATGGGCTACAGGTTCATGTATTATTCCAGTGTCTATGCTGTATTTACCAAATATCCATCCCTAGGTCAATACTCTGCTCTTATCCCACAGCACAATAGAAGACAGAAATAGATAAAAAGAAATAAAAGAAATTGTTAGTAATAATAGTTCATATGTTGGATACCTATGTGTGCGACTCATTTTAATTCGTAAAAAATACTAAGAAATTATTGGAATTAAAGTCTGTGGCTTAGAGATTCTAAATATGACATATCCTTCTACCAATCCTGGTGAATTTTTGTGGCAGGTTTAAATTCTCATTTGAAAGAGGATTTTGAATGGAGGGAAACCTACCATGCTAAAGCCAGAAATACGCCAGTCAAATAAAGAAAACAATACTTGAATCGGAATACAGACAACTCTGTCTTCCAGAGTTCATCGACTGCTTTAATAGTTCACAGACGAAAAGTATGTGTTTGAACACCCCATCCAATCCCGATATACTGTCCAACCAACGTCTGCAACTGTCACCCAATAAGTCAAAATCAACAGGGCCCAGTAAATCAAGGTGTCAAGAAGCGGTCAAAACAAATGGTTTCCTCTAAGTACAACACGCGTGTAAGACCCTCCTCCAGGTGACCTCTGGGGAGGAAAAAAGAAATAAAATCAGCAGCCTGAAGCCTCTTAGGTTAGCTACATTTAAAATGGTGTTGGAATGTGAAAATTTTGGTGATTTGCTGAAGATCCATGCACACTCTTCCTCTTAGACTCTTTAACGAATGGTGGAAATGTTTAGGTATTTGGGATTGTTGAGTAACTCTCTCTTGTAATTATTTGAACATTGCAATCTCATCTGTAGAAGGAAGTTTCCAGCTTGCTGAGCCCACCCCTAGCTTCTGATTAAATAAATAGTCTGGAGAATGCCTGAGAATCCATGTACGAATCTAAAAACAGCTACTACTGCTAGTCACACTTTGAACTGTTTCAAACTTCTAAAAATTAATAATTAAGAGTCCTTTATAATTCTAATCTGGAATATTGTTCTAGAAGAACTCATTCTCATTCCCTTTCAATCAAAAGTGGTGAGTCTAGGGGAAAAGGTGACATAGATCTCTGGTTTCTTAAGGAATCCTTCCTTTTGCCCTGGAGGAAAACAGATTTTCTAAATCAGATGCTAACAAAAAACAGAAAACAGGCAGTTTACAAAAGAGGAAACGTAAATGATCATCGATAAACATATGAAAAATATGTGCAGTGGTATTCAGGGAGACGCCAATTAAGGTAATGGGCACATAACTTGTTGGCAAATATTTCAAAATTTGGTAACAGGACATGTGGGCAAGACAATAGAGAAACATGTGGCCGTAAAAACTAATGGGCAAGATGCTTCAATGGGCAGTTTTTTGTAACTTATTTACATTAAATGTGCCTTATGGCCTAGCTACTGCAATGCCAGATTTCTACTCTATACAAATATACAAACACATGCCCAAGGAGACTTGGTGTAAAGGGATTTGTTGCAGCTTTTTGAAAGACTAAACCCAGCTCGATGTCCATCAATAAAGAAAAAACGAATGACATTCAACAGTTTTCAAAAATGAAGACCAGGCTCGGTGGCTCAGCCTGTCATCCCAGCACTTTGGGAGGCCAAGGCGAGTGGATGGCCTGAGCCCGCGGGTTCGAGACCCACCTGGGCAACTTGGTGAGACTGCTGTCTCTACAATAAGTCAAAAATTAGCTGGACATGGTGGTGCACGCCTGTCGTTCCAGCTACTTGGAAGGCTGAAGCGGAAGGATTGCCTGAGCCCAGCAGGTTGAGGCTGTGGTGGCTGGGAGTGTGCCACAGCACTCCAGACTGGGAGACAGAGTGAGACTCCAACTCAAAAAAAAAAAATGAAGTCACTTTCTAAGCCCCAGGGTGGAAATATGTGAAACTTGTCCTGTTAAAAGAAATCTTGTCACAAAGCAGTACATGTAGTATGTCGTTTACAATAGCATTCACAGGATATATGTAATAGCAAATAATTAGTAAACATTGACTACATGTTTGGCACTATATTAAGAGAATTGCATGCACTAATTAATTATTTTATTCTTTACAACAGCTGAGTAAATGGAATATCACAAATCATAACGTTGTGAAATATATATGCTAGAAATTGACCAAGGTTGCTTAATAAGAATAATAGCTAATTTATTGAATGCTTCCTGAGTCCTGAGCAATGTAAGCACACCATAAAACCCTGTGAGGTGAGTGTTATTTATTTTTTATTTATTTATCTCACAGAATCGGAGGCGGTAAGGGTGTAGGCAGCAGCCATGAGAGAGGCTTTTGTCTGGAACACCATCATGAATGGACTTCGTTTCAGACACACAGAGTCTGTCTCTCCGATCAAAGATCAAATTGCCAGAAGAGCTACTCTGGTTAGCTCAGGTTGGGGAAGGTGTCTACACTATAAATTAATTAGCTCTGTCCAGAGTGGCAGAATCACAAGATTCAGACAGAGTCACTGGAGACCCATGTGTGGGTGATGAAAGTTCTAGAAATCGACCGTCCATAGGACCCTGTAGTCCCCCTACTGGGAATATACCCAGAAGAACTCCAATCACTCTATAAAAATGATACCTGCACATGTATGTTTATCGCAGCGTTGTTCACAATAGCAGAAACATGGAACCAACCGTGCTGCCCATCCAAAGAGGACTGGATTAAAAAAATGTGGTACATATACATGATGGAATATTATGCAGCCACGAAGAAGAACAAAATTATGAACTTCGCAGCATTCTGTATGGAATTAGATTCTATTATACCGAGTGATCTTTCACAGAAACAAAGATCTGAGCATCACATGTTCTCACTCATAAGTGGAACTTGAACAACTACTGTAATACTATAAGAAAGGGATTGACAGTAGCGGGAAACTGAGGGAGGGGGTCAGGGACGTGGGATTGACCATCGTCGAAATCTATCTGGAGGGGACACACCTCATTAACAAGGGTACCTGCACAGTGAATATTTG
>CAUYQG010256431.1:0-10350 GCA_963574415.1 Tarsius wallacei
ATGGGATTAATGGTGATAAATATCTTTCTGGGGATGGGGAGACACCTCTTATCATCAAGGGTGCCTGAACGAAGCAATTTTGTATACCTAACCCCTAACTGTACCCCATAATACCATAATAAAAAAATTAAAAAAAAAAAAAAAAAAAGAAGTTCTGGGGCCTACTCTTTGCTACTCTGGCTCACAAATTCCAGATGCTTATGCATCTTGGAACAACTATCTTGTCCTCCTCTGCTCAGTGAAACTACAGTTCTGCTTGGGCAGAAAAATGCCTTCAGGCCCAAAGCCAGGCTCATTACAGGCTACTTCCTGTATTTCCTTTCGAGGCCTGCAGTCCTGCACTGCCTGTGGTCTAGTGCCTGGGGACAGCTGCTTTGTATGTTTTGTCCAATTTTATAGTTTTACAGTGGAGGGCAAGACCAGTACCAATTACTCTCTCGTGGTTGAAAGCAGAAGCCTGACAATTGATTATTTAGCTGTGTCTTCCTCGTTAATAATATTAGTGGCACTTCACCATTATAAACATCCTAACTGGAGTATAACTGATTTCCACAGTTCCCTAATTTCTGTGTTGACTGCAGAGTTATTATTAACTTGAGTTTACTTCTGTTAAAAGCCAAGCATCTGAACTTCCAGAGCCCACCCTCTTAGTCTACCTCTATCCCCAGTCACAGACATGAACTAATGCCCCCATTCATTATCCCTATTCAAGCAGCCCTCATGGTGCACCCAGAGAAACTTTGTGTTTTGCGCAAATTGTCATTTGTGCCATCTTAACCCTTCTTAGTCCTCATTGTCAGCAGCAGTGATAATCTCCGAATGGTAATTCAGGTTGGGAGTGGCTGTCTTCAGCTATTTTGAAAATGGTCAGTTTAGGATCAGAGTCTAGTGTGGCCACTTTCTTTGCTTTATGTTAAAATTAGGTATTTTAAAATTAGATCTCAGATATACACTCTCTTACAATAGGTATTGTGTTTTCTGCATGTTGGATTAACGTGTTTGCATGTAATATTGGCTTTAACAGTATTTTCAGACAGCCTTCAGTAATTGAGGCACAATAAGTTCTGTTTTTTTCCTGAAGAGATCCGGCTGGATGCCCCATGCCCTGCCCCTGCCCCTACCCCACTATCTTCTTCTCTGTATGTATTGTGATTGAAGACACTAATATCTGCTTAACATTTTTAAACTTTCAGAGTGTTCCATGTATCCCTGGCCCTTCCTTTCCATTCAGAGTCTTGGTTGACAGTCTTGTTACCTCTTGCCTGGGCTGTTATTCCTTTTCCTTCCAGGAATCTGGCCAAACCCTTCTACAGCTTAATCGTCCTCAAGTAGAGTTTCTCCCTCTAACTGAGTAGATCACCTTTGCTGTTCCATGTTGCCTTCTAGACTCCTCAGCTGCTTTACAGATGACCTTCCCAGATTTGGGGTTTTTTTTACAGTTCCCCTCATATCTCCCTTCCTTGTACTTCTCTGTAAGCTTTCCCTCCACTGCAGCACCCTGCCCTCTGTGAAGTCAGTCCTCTTCATTGACCAAGGTCTCTCCCACTCATTGTCCCTCAGCTGAAACCTGCTCCAGTTCTCTGTCCAGTTCACACTTGAATTACAGGTGTTTGTATACATCTAGTCCTGTCTCTCAAGACAGGAAAACATGACTCAGTAGTGTGCCATATCCCTTGAGGTCCCTTTTGCCCTCCACATGGTAGATATTCCATAAATACTTGTCATTTTATTCTCATTGGTACCCTTTGATCTAGGGAGGGTGAAGAAACGAATACCCCACATGTTGATATGTGATGATGACACACAGAGAATTAATGATCAATTCCTCAGGTTTATATTCTGAGTCTCCTTGTTGATTTCCTCTGACAGCCTCTTCATTCATATCTAATTTGGCTCAAAATTACTTCAGTTGGCCCTTAAGTATAAACTTAATGTTTTTTTGTACTTAATGTTCTTTTATAAACTTTTACTGTTCTTTTGGGGGCACGCCCAAGTTCATTAAGAAATGAGATGGGAAATTTTTCTTCTCCTTCCTACTCTTCCCTTTGCTGTCCTGGTAGGGCACATCTGCCGCTGCAAAAGGTATTGAAGGGAAAATGCTGATCCTTAGAGTTTCCATTGTTGTTATCCTGGTCTTTTCATCACACAAGACCCCATGGAACCGTGCTCAGGTCTGATGTTTTCTACGCCTGACTTGGTATCACTGTATGAATACAATTCTCTACCTCCCTCTTTTATTTCAGGCACTCCGTCTTAGTAACATGGCCATGGGGAAGACAACCACAGGCCAGATAGTCAATCTGCTGTCTAATGATGTGAACAAATTTGATCAGGTAAGCTGCACCTGAGACATCTTCTGGTATTGCACACCTTTCTTAGTTTAATGTATTGGACCATCAAGTGCCAGTTCTTGGCATAGGCCAGGATTCTTTTGAGGACATAAGACAGGGGTACTTTTTAATCCAAATCTCACTGCTTCTGTGTGCAACTTAGATATAACAGTACATGTTTTTCCTGTGTATTAGAGTTTTGTTTTTACTGATGTTGTCTACAACATACTTTAATAATAAGTAGGCAGATAGTAGTGTTCTTGCCCAGCTTGGTTAAATGTACCTAATAATCTTGAGTTCCACTTCTGAACTCTTAGCATATGGTGATGGGATTGTGGGCTGAATTGTTTTTCTCCTCCTCCAGATGATAAACTCCTGCAGGGTAGGAATTGGCCTTTTTCCTGTGCCTGGTACATAGAAAACCTTTGATAAATCATGTCAAATGTTTGGTCCCTAGTCAGAGGTAACCTACTCTCCCCTGTCCCACCATGCCTCCCCCAACTCTGTGTTTTGTTTGTTTGTTGCTTGTTTTTTTAAAGAGACAGGGTCTCACTCTGTCACCTAGGCTGGAATGCAGTGGCATGACCATAGCCAACTGTAACCTTGAACTCCTGGGCTTAAGCGATCCTCTCACCTCAGCCTCTCTAGTAGCTGGGATTACCAGCATGTACCACCACACCCACCCAACTATTTAAAACTTTTTTTGTAAAGACAGGGTTTTGCTCTGTTGCCCAGGCTGGCCTTGAACTCCTGGCCTCAAGTGATCCTTCTGCCTCAGCCTTCCAAAGTGCTGGGATTGTGGGCATGAGTCACTATGCCTAGCCTGTGCCCATTTTTTAATACTTACCTTATGAGTGTATCATTATGCAGGGCATTCTATTTACTGGTGAGATTTGTATTGTGCTAGGACCACTTTTCTTTCAATTTTTCATTTATCAGACATGAACTAATGCCCCTATTCAGTGTCAGGGATGAATAAAACTTGATTTCTTCCCTGAAGAAACTTGCCTGGGAGATAGATACACAAATGATTACTGGAGAATGTGGTAGGCACTATAGTACAGGCTTTTCTGGGGTGCTGAGGAGCACCAGGGGAGATGGGAGCTGAATTTCGTGGCAGAGAGCTTTGAAAAGTGCCCAGCTCATCTGTGAGATAAACAAGATCTATATTTTCTTTCTTACGCTGCTGATCCGGTTTTCCTGTAAGTGCCCCAAACCTGCCCTTTGTTTCCCCAGAATGGCTTTCTCTGAGGTAGATAATTGGATTTCTGCTTTGGCAGGTTTAAAATCCTCTGTGGTTATTTCTGTTTAGGGTTTTTCCCGTTCTTTCTGAGCAGATTATTTTTCTGTACTGCGTTCTTACTGGTTTTGTTTTTATATAGTCCTAAGAACACTTTGTCTTTTTCTTTGAAGGTAACCGTCTTTTTACACTTTCTATGGGCAGGACCACTGCAAGCTATTGCAGTGACTGCCCTTCTCTGGATGGAAATAGGAATCTCGTGTCTTGCTGGGATGGTAGTTCTAATTATTCTTCTGCCTTTGCAAAGCTGCATCGGAAAGTTGTTCTCATCACTGCGGTAAGAGAAACACTGGTTTAAAAAATGTTCTGTGTATTTGATAACACTCACAGTCTGCCCAATGCTTTTGTTCAGAAACAAAATAAATGCCTTGTATTATCTCTCCCTTGCATATGTTGCAGGCTCTTAGGCTTACCCAGTAGGAGCTCCAGCCTTCCGCTGAAGGTTAATCTTTTTGGGGTCAAGGTGAAAGCATCCACTGGTCCTCCCAGCTAGAACTTCAGGCACCATGGCCTCAATAAGTAGAATGTCTTTAAGCAGAATTTACCTATGTAGAAGTTACTTAGACATATTAAATGATAATAAATGGAAATATTTTAAGGCTCAATTCCAGCCACATATATTTTTATTATGCTTATGTGAGATCTATTTTTCATGTGTGTATACGTATGTTATTTTTAATTTAATGTTCAATGAAATTATAAGCTCCCTGAGGGCAGGGTTGATTTTAATGATGTCTTTATAAATTCCCACAGTTCTGGCAGTGTATGTGTTAGAAAAATGGCTGTTGATGAAGAGATTAATGATGATAAAGTAAATTAGGCCTGAAGCAGGTCCCAAAGAATTGGAAGTAAGCCATTGTCAAGGTTGTCAGGTGGATGGAGGTGCCCTGGTTTTCAGTGTGCATTGAGTTCTTTGTGCCTTTGCTCATGGTGTATTTATTACTTGCAATTTTTTTACTTTTCTTTTGTTGCCATCTGGAGAAATGTTCCATATCTTTCTAAGCCCTTTTCAAATTATCCTGGTACTTTGAAGCTATTTTGCTCTCTTCTTTCCCAGCAGAATTAACAAACAGCTCTTTCTTTTTTGCTCCCAGCACTTTATTACCATTTTATTACACCCCATGCACTGTATTATTGTTAGACTTAGTGCCTTGCTGACTTCCCTGCTTGCCTGAGAGCTCCTTGAAGGAGCAGATTGTATCTGACTCATTTTCCTGTTTTCCTTAGCAAATATTGCATCTTCTCCAAAATACTTACTGAGTTTGGACAAATTGTTGACTTTGTAATTAGTCTTTTTGCATTTTTATTTGAGTAGGACCTGTCTTGGTTGTCGGAGCAAAAGAGCTGTAGGGAACCATTTGATCCAGGGTCTCTGCCCATGCCTGCTGCTGATAAGGAAAGTTAGGCGGTGATCACTGGCTCACCTCCTGCGTCTGTCCCCCTTAGGAGTAAAACTGCAACTTTCACAGACATCAGAATCAGGACCATGAATGAAGTTATAACTGGCATAAGGATAATAAAAATGTATGCTTGGGAAAAGTCATTTGCAGAGCTTATCACCAATTTGAGAAGGTAAGTGATTTGTGTACATTATGCCGTATTCGTGTACATTTCTATTTGCTATTTTTAAATGGAATGTTTTAGAAGTCTTATTATGCTTTTACGTTAGGTAAGCTTCAGTACAACCTGCCCTGTGTCCTGTGTGTGGCAGTAGGGTTAAGTGGAATGGCAAAGGACATCATTTTAACCTCTTCTTCCATTCACCATGTTTTTATTTACTTATTTATTTTTGGGTCAGATTCTCACTGTCACCCAAGCTGGAGTGTGGTGGCATAATCACAACTACCCCAGCCTCGACCTGCTGAGTTCAAGTGATCCTTCTGCCTCAGCCTTCCAAGTAACTGGGACTACAGGTGTACACCACCACACCCAGCTAATTTTTTCATTTATTGTAGAGACAAGGCCTTGCCATGTTGCCTAGACTGGTCTTGAACTCCTGGGCTCAGGCAGCCCTCTCACCTCAGTCTCCCAAGGTGCTGGGATTATAGGTGTGAGCCACCATGTCTAGCCCCATCATGTTTTTAAAGCAAAAGGTATGTATGTTCCTTGCTAATACAAAAATGAAATTCTAAATACCAGGATAATTTGTAAATATCCAAAATCTCCAGCAAGCTGTGATTCTATGATATTAGTATTTGAAAATATGACAGAGTAAAACTGCAGTTTATTTTGCAGCCAAATGGGCAGATTATAGAGATTGGGCACTCTCCAATTCATTCCAGACAACCATGGAAATACTGTTTCTTTTTGTTTTGCTTTATGTTTTTAGAATTTTTAAAAATTTAAATATCTGATTAGTTTTGGTACTCCTGCACATGACACTTCTAATCCTGGCAACACCTGGCCACCTCTTACCTTTACACCTTTGTAGATGTGTCTTCCTACGCTTCAGATGTGCTGTCTCCTTCATTCTTCTCTGACATCTGCCAAGCATGTGACCTTTGCTGACTCTGCCTCTTTGCATTACCCACCTCTTCTCCATGCTCCCACAGGGCCCCGCACTATCTACTTCTGTCTAGTGTCTTGGGTTCTTAAAATTTTGGGGTTGCTTATTTTCTTATCCCATGAATTTGTGAGTTCCTGAGGAGCCAGGCTGTGGCTCACTCAGCAGCCAGGTACCCAGCAGAGGACTTGTGTTTATGAATGCTTGTTAAATGAATGTGTTTGAGTGCTTGTTTAAATCCAGTCTGATTGACCCAAGATGTCAAACTGTGACATAAAAATATCATTTTGTTGGATGAACGAACTGATTATTCAGTGGTCTGTGTGGTCGTTAAATTAAAGCTGTACCCAGGGGGTGTGCTGCCAAATATTTCCATAATGTAAAAGATAGTTTTTCTTGATCTATATCCACTGCTTCAAAGGGACCTTGTGCAAAAGGCGCTTAACTTTGATGTTGATACCTCCTTTAAAACCTGCATTCTTACCTCCTTTAAAACCTGCATTCTGTTCTGTTTTCTAGGAAGGAAATTTCCAAGGTTCTGAGCAGTTCCTACCTCAGAGGGATGAATTTGGCGTCGTTTTTTAGTGCAAGCAAAATCATTGTATTTGTGACCTTCACTGCCTACGTGCTCTTTGGCAACGTGATCACAGCCAGCCGAGTGTTTGTGGCAGTGATGTTGTACGGGGCGGTGCGACTGACAGTCACCCTGTTCTTCCCTTCAGCCATCGAGAAGGTATCAGAGGCGATCGTCAGCATCCGAAGAATCCAGGTGTGGTAGCAAATTACATTTTAAAGTTATGGGTGGATTTTAAGTAAAAAGGACACTATTTTACTTAGTTTCCTCTTAGTGTTACTGTATTCCAATTTAGTGAAGTAATTTAACTCTCAACACTGAAATGTTCAGTCATTCCAAAATGTTTTGTGTACTTCCCTATCTTAGATAGCGTGTACTAAAAACAGTGTAAGAATTGTGATCATCTATGGCCAGCAAAGTAAATAGCTGTGCCACAGGGTTCTTGGTTTACAAGTGATAACTACGGTTGTGATGAATATGTCTACAATGTCTAAAAGCAAATAGATTTCATCTCCTTTGTTAACTCAAATGCCTGGCTAGTGACGGTGCAGTTCTGAGTTGAGTAGGATTCCTCTGTGGGCTAGAAGAAAAGAGCTTGCTGAAAGGTCTCTATTCCTCAGGTGGGAAGAATGGCCTCAACCTCACTTAGTTATCATTATTTAAAAATGGGTTCTTTCCCCTGCGGTTGTTTTCCTTGTGAATTGCTAGGTGTGCCTTTTGGATCTCTGCGTTTTTCCTCTCCTCTTTTCACTTTAAAAAAAAAAACTGTCCATGAGCCTGTTTCTAACAGCTTCTTCCATTTAGATTTGTTGATTTCCACTGTCTTGGTCTGTTTCTGCTGCTATAACAAAATACCCAAGACTGGGTAACTTATAAAATACTAGAAATGTATCTGTCACAGTTCTGGAGCTGGGAAGTCCAAGATTAAGGTGCTGGCATTGGTATCTAGTGAGGGCTGCTCTCTACTTCCAAGATGGTGTCTTGAACACTGTGTCCTCACATGGTGGGAGGGACAGAAGGTCAAAAAGGGACTGACTAATTCCTTCCAGCTTTTGATAAGGGCATGGATATCATTCATGAGGGTACTACCCTCCATGGCCTAATCACCTCCTAAAGGCCTTTCCTCTTAAAATTTTGATACCAAGGTTTAAGTTCCACCCTGTGAATTTTGAAGGGGCAAATTCATTCTAGCCATAGCATCCACCAAACCCACTGTCACCTTTTCCTGAATAGCTCTCCCTAAATTGCTAGGGGAAAATAATATCAACAAGGTAAGGGCCTGGATCATAATAGTTGCTCAAGTATTTGTGTTTATGAATAGGTCTAAAATTAAGATAAGTTGGCTGTGTGAGAGGGCCTGGCAGGAACTTGAGTGTCCAGGCTATTAAAAAATGTACTTTGTTTTGTTCCTGATTTTCAATAGAGAAGGAGGCCCAAGAATAGTATCCAGTGAACGTATCTGGTTTTTTGGGGGGGGTGGGGGTGGAGCTTGTCATAAAAGCCAAGATTTTTTTATGATGAAGTTGTTGTTTTTTAAAGACAGGATCTTGCTATGTTGCTCAGACTGGAGTGTGGTGGCTATTCATAGGCATATTCCCACTACTGATCAGCAAGCTTCTTCTGTTTTATTAAAAAAATATTATCTATAAGGCAAATCAATCATACAGGGTCAGTTGTGGTCCCCTGAGTTTACCATTCTTTCTGACAAAAGCTTCAAGCAGTATTATTAAGGTGTGATTCATGCAGTTTGGAAAAACATTTTTTATATAGCTTTTGCATCTTGGGAGAATGTATTTAGGAGTATACTTTGATCCTAGTATCATTCTGAGTGTACACTACAACTTTCGTGTGTATGTTGTGCTGCTGCAATTGTGTTGTTGCCGTTGCTGTTGTTGGCTTCTGCCTGTTTTGATTGCAGGTGCCCATGTGTGCTTTGGGCCAGGGTTCTTGGAAGCCTTGATGTGTTATCTTATTTAATCTTGACAACAGTCAAGTGATGAGCGTTAGTGTCCCCACTTTACAGAGAAAGAAACAGGTTCCTGCAACAGGTTAGGTCGCCCATCTTCATATAACTTATACATGATAGAGCTAGGAATTCGCTTAGAGCCCTGGTTTCTTAACCATTGTTACGTTGCCTGTGTTGCAGCCTTAGTATCCTCTGACGTGTGGACTGTTTCCTTTAGTGTTGTTTTAATAATCTATTCTTACTTGGAAAACCTTCAACGGTTCTCTGTTTCCTTCAGACTCAAATTTTTGAACTCTTGGTGTAAGGCTCACCTGGCTACATGGTGTGTTTCCTGGCACATGACCCTGCACCAGGTGGGTTGGGGGCTTGTCTCTTTTCCTGCTTTGGGGTCTTTGCTCCCTTCTTCCCTCTTTACGTTCCCCCGGGGTGCCTTCCCTTCTGTCTTTGATTTAAGCAAATGCCATCGAGCTTTCTGTCTAGCTCCCATGACTTTCTCAGTACTTCTGTTTGTGGCTGTGCAAGGCTGGATGAGGAAGCGGTTTCGAGTTGGGCATTGCCGGGACACCAGCCCTTGTGAGGCCTCGACCCACAGGAACTGGGTCTTGTCCATTGTGGGACTGGATCTCAGTCTTTCCTTTGTTCTGTGTGTCTGTTTATCTCAGATCTGATTGGTCTTGGTGGACCTGCCACTCCAAAGAGAGGGGTGTGTCCACATTTGCATAACCTCTGTTGGCCTGAAACAGCTGGGCTTTCTGGGCGAGGTAGATCAATAGAAACAGTCTTACTTGGTTAATAAAGTTAGTCTGACTACCTTACTGGCTATCATGAGATAAATTAAAGTCAAAACCATGGAGCCTTATATATGAACAGGTTATAATTATGAGAACTTACTAGGTAACTAGTGCTAGGCAGTGTTCCAAGTGTCATGTATCCATTCCTTTAAATCGTGCAACTCCTCTGTCATTCCTATTTTACAGATGAAGAAATTGAAGCATTGGAGGTTAAATGGCACTGGCAGGTTTTCACAGCTAGTAGAAAGCTGATTAGAGGTTTCAGCCTGGTTGTTCTGTTTGAGGAGTACATGTTCCTACTCCCACACGGTACCATCACTCAGTATGACTGAGCTGCAGATGCTGCTTCCATGCAGCAGCTGGTAGAAGCCACAGAAAATATTTGAGAGAGGAACAGCCTCAGTTCAGGATATGGAGAGTACTCAGACTAAGGCCTCTCTGGGTCTCAGTTTCCTTGTCTCTGAGTAAGGTGATGGAACTAGATATCTGGGAGGTCATTTCATACTATGTCTCACTTATTTAGAAAACCCTCTGTTTTAGTCAGGGTTCTCCAAGAAAACAGAACCGGTGGGGGTATGTGTGTGGACATACAGAAAGAGATTGATTCATTGATTGATTTTTTTTTTTTAGAGTTGGCGTCTCACTCCGTCGCCCAGACTGGAGTGCAGCGGCCGCTTCTGGCCACCGCAGCCTCAACCTGCTGGGCTCCGGTGATCCTTCCACCTCAGCCTTCCGAGTAGCCGGAACTACAGGCGTGTGCTACCGTGCCCGGCTAATTTTTTTGATTTATTGTAGAGATGAGGTTTCGCCTGCCCAGGCGGGTCTCGAACCCGCGGGCTCAGGCAATCCACTCACCTCAGCCTCCCAAGGTGCGGGATTACAGGCT
>CAUYQG010256436.1:0-19061 GCA_963574415.1 Tarsius wallacei
TCCGAGTAGCCGGAATTACAGGCACGCGCTACCATGCCTGGCTGATTTTTTGATTTATTGTAGAGATGAGGTCTTGCTTGCCCAGGCGAGTCTCGAACCCGTGGGTTCAGGCAATCCACTCACCTCAGCCTCCCAAAGGCACGGGATTACAGGCTGAGCCACTGAGCCCGGCACCCAGCTAATTTTTAAAAATTATTATTTATTGTAGAGATGAGGTCTCATCAAGTTGCCTGGGCTGATCTCAAACCCACGGGCTCAGGCAATCCACTTGTCTCTGCCTCCCAAAGTGCTGGGATGACAGACTGAGCCACCGAGCCCGGCTAAGATAATTTCATTTAGCACAGGCATGCACATAGCAGGTGCTCATAAAATGTTGGAATTGAATCTAAAGATATAGGTTTACTATAATCATCCTGTTCCTCAAAAAATTGTGGAGAAGAACTTGGCCACATCTCCCTGTTTTTCTGGGCCAGCATGTTTGTGGGGCACACTAGGCGCCTCTTGTGCTTGCACACTTGGGCACAGAGCCCCTCTGACCCTGGTGGGTGGGATCTAGAGTCAATTCCAGATTAAATGAGGAAATGAGGGGCCTTCACTTCCATGGGAAAGGTATATACCTGTTGGTCTTCAAACTTCAAGTTAGTGATTTTGAAACTTTAGTGAGATCAGAGTCATTGGAGGGTTTGTTAACATAGATTGGTGGGTCCTATCCTAGAGTTCTGATTCAGTAGGTTTGGGACAGGGCTGAGCATTTGTGTTTCTAGCCCATTTCCAGGTAGTGGTGATACTGGTCCTGGGACCACACTCAGAGAATGGCAGCTTCAAATGAGTTCACCTCTTTGGGCGGGGACAGATTGAATGAGAAAGCTAGCAGCTAGGGTCTTGAAATCCTTGTCATGTATTTGATCAACTTTAGATTAATAGGAGGAATGATTATCTTTGTTTGGCTCTTCCCTGATTTGAGTATCTCAACCCCTTCTTGTTTGCCTTTTTTGTTGTTGTTGTTGCTTGAATGGTAACAGGCTCCACACTGGAATAAATAGAGCAAAAAAGAGAGGAGGTGAGACTCACATCAACTTGTGTTTTACATCAGGCTGGATTTCAAGTGTTGCTGATGGAGATGAGTAAACTAAACAAGTTTCCAGCATTACCTGTTGTCTCCAGTTACCCATGTTTTTTTGTGTGTGTTTTGTTGTTGTTTTCGTACTGTGGTTGAGGACTAAGCCATGAACTCAGGGCTCTGTATAGTTTGTGAAAAGCCACTTATTCTCCTCTCTTAAGTGAAGTCATTGAAGTCTGAATACTACTAGGAGTTTAGTACAAGGCGGTTGCATTTAAGGCATTCAGTGCAGTGGAATTCCTGAAGGAGTTACATAATTCAAACTCTCAAAAGTCGTGACCAGTTTTCTCAGAGTGTTGTGGGAAAACAGAAAGACCGTGACACCGAGGTTATCTTAGGAAGCAGTATTTTATTAGCACCAGCACGACTCAGTGGGCTAATGCTCCAAGGCTGAGCAACCAGGAGAAAGAGGAGAAGGGTTTTATATGTTAGTTTAGGTAAGGGAGGGGGTCGGGTTGTATGGCTATACGTTTTTCTTTGGAATTTGCAAAATTGTATTTAGCAAAACCAGACTTTCAGAGAACAAATTGTTTCCAGGATATACATGAAAAGCAGGAGTTGTAAACCGATAACTTCCCATGTCTAGCAGGTTTGGAACTTGCAGGTTGATTTTAAAAAAGAAATAATTTGGCTGGGTGCAGTGGTTCATACCTATAATCCCAGCACTTTGGGAGGCCGAGGTGAGAGGATTGCCCAAGTCTGTGGGTTTGAGATCAGCCTGGGCAACTTGGCGAGACCTCATTTCTACAATAGATCAAAAAATTAGCTGGGTATGGTGGTATATGCCTGTAGTTCCAGCTATTTGGAAGACTGAGGCAGAATGATCACCTGAGCCCAGCAGGTTGAGGCTGTGGTGGCCGGGAGCGTGCCACTGCCCTCTAGCCTGGGTGACAAAGTGAGACTCCTACTCAAAAAAAAAAAAAAAAAAAAAAAGGAATAATTTTAACTGTTTCTAGTCCCTCTCTGCCACAAGAGGAATAAATGTATAGTAGGAAATATATCTTACCACATAAATCTACAATTTGATGTTGCAGTCATGTGGCCAGCTTGTTCCTCCCGTCCCCCATTTTCTTGACTATTTCTACAAGGTTTTCAAGCTTGAAATGTGCTTGCTTAAATGGAACTTTTTATTTTCTCAAAAATAGCTATATGGAAAATGAGGGAGGGGGGCATGGTTGTAGGCACTACTGTTTTTATGAGTAGCAAAATGCTGCATTAAAGGAAGGGAGGGAATTAACTCTGTAGCTATAGAGGTAAGAAAACTATAGCCCATAAACCAAATTCAGCCTGATATCTGCTTTTATAAATAAAGTTTTATTGGACTGCAGCTATGTTCCTAATTATGTTTAAAGCTACAACCGCAGAATTGGATAGTTGTAACAGAGACCTTATAGCTTCAAAGCCTAAAATATTTGCTATCTGGTCCTCAGAGAAAACTTTTGTTGCCTCCTTAGTGTCCTAAATTAATATCAAGCACTGTTGTGGTGATAGTTTGGCCTTTTTAGATATAACATTTGATCAGACCTCACCTCCACTCCAAAGTTCATAGCTTGACAGTTTATTTTTCCTGTATTAGCTGTAGCATCAGCACTGTGGAAAGACTTGGATGATGTTATATTAAGGCATAAAAAGGTATTAAAATGATAATAACATGAAGTTAAAATACCAGCAACAGTGGTCACTGAAATTACTCATAAAGTTTCAGGGCACGCACACACACAATGGAGCGGAAATATGAGCATTTTGCTTAGTACATACGGGGGGGGGGGCAGGGAAAACAACTCCGAATTTATTTATAAAAAATTGTGTATTTATTCTTACATGTTTAAACTTCTGTCACCTTCAAAGTACTCTCTGTTTGATGCAATATACCTGTTGAGATGCCTTTCTGCTGCCTCAGAGCAGTTTTGAGTTTGTCCATTTTGATGTCTTTTAGTGCTTCTGCTGTTTTTTTTTGTTTGTTTGTTTTACCTCCTCTACATCAACAAAACATTTCCCTTTGAGAACTTTTCTCATCGAGGGACACAAAAAAAGTTGCTCAGGACAAGATCAGGTGAGAATGGGGCATGAGAGTCACACTGTTTTTGGTCAAAAACTGCTGAACACTCAGTGCAGTATGGGCAGGTATGCTCGTAAATCACCCATCATGACATGGGCAAACGCCTTGAAAGAATCATATCATATATATATATCACTAAAGCTAAATGCAGCCTCTCACAACAACGCTAGCTGGTACACTGATGCTGATGGGTTCCTAGGACACTTAGTTAAGTGGGGGAAGCCTGTACTACAAGGGGTCCACCCTCCAAAATACAATTCTGGGGTTTTTTGGGGTCCCTCCTCATAAAGTGGCAATAGTATAGGTGCTGATTATAATTTACTCAATGTGTTGGCTTTGAAATTTTGCATTTCTTAATTTTTAAAACACAGTTTGTGTGATTTGCAAAAATGTGCATAAGGAGCATTATTTAATAAAATTTTATATCATACTACATTTCAAATTGCATAATTTAAATCCACATAGAATGTGTCTACATTGTATACCAAGCATTAAAAACACTCCAGAGACCTCTCTCACCTATATGTCCAAGTGGGTGTTTGAAAATTAGAAAGCTTAGGCCGGGTGCTATGGCTCATACCTGTAATCCCAGCACTCTGGGGGGGCTGAGATGGGTAGATTGCTTGAGCCCAGGGGTTTGAGACCAGTCTAGGCAACATAGTGAGACCTCATCTCTACAGAAAAATAAAAAAACTAGCCAATCATGGTGGTGCATGCCTGTAGTCCCAGCTCCTCAGTAGGCTGAGGTATAAGGATTGCCTGAGCCCAGGAGGTTGAGGCTGTGGTGAGGTGTGATCATGCCAGTGCATTCCAGCCTGGGCGACAGAGCAAGACCCTGTCTCAAATAAAAAATAAAAAGAAAGAAAGAAAAAAAAAAAGCTCAGATGGTGATTTTTTTCGTGAGCCAAAATGGAGAAGCATAAATCTCACTAACCAATATGCTTGTGGCATTGCTGTTGACACATCCATTTGGTAGATTTTTGATTTCCTGTCATTTTTGAATAAAACAAATGACCCTGACATCTGTTTGTTTTTGCCGCTGGCAGTTGGGGAATCAGACTTGGTGAGATTTGATAACATAGCATAGTTCTATCACATTGGAATGATTAAGACCTCAATTTTTGCTATATCTTCACTCCTTTCTGAACCAGCTCCTCTGGATAGTTGAACTTAATAAATAAGGTGCTTGCTTTGTTCGAAGATCATTAGGAGGTAGAAATGCAATTTCTTTAAGAATTATCCATAGTGATAGAATTCAAGTGACGCCCACGAGTTGCTTCAGAAAAGAAGGCAAATAAGTATTGATTGGTGAGACACGTTTATGAGATGATGAAGCCCGTTTGCTTTCTCTTGCAGAGGAGCTGTATCCATGCTGCTTTTTTTGAAAATCACTTCTTGGCCACAACACGTCATAGACACAGTTTCTGGAATACGGATTTAAAGGATACAGTGTCGGCAGCT
The DNA here is from genome assembly GCA_963574415.1 of Tarsius wallacei. Taxonomy (NCBI): domain Eukaryota; kingdom Metazoa; phylum Chordata; class Mammalia; order Primates; family Tarsiidae; genus Tarsius; species Tarsius wallacei. Next base: position 4,641 of record CAUYQG010256436.1, read on the forward strand.
TAAAGAAGAGGAGACCTTCTTGCCAGGACATAAAATGATACCCTCCCCTGAGAGCCTGCTTCAGATGGTGGGACTCATGGAGAGGAACCCTCTTGCCAGATTTTTATGACACAGTCTCTTTACGATTTTACAAATAAAGGAAACAACCCATAAAAGATGATGTCTACCCTTCCTCAGAATGTCCTGCTGATTGTCTGGTGATGGTGTCGGGTCAGCCAAGGGCAGGATAAAGGCCTGGAGAGGCTGCTTGTGCTCTCCTGTTATCGGCATCATTGTTCATGGGATTCATGAGAGGATTCTGGAACAACAATATCAAAAAAGAGTTGAAACTGCTACCTGTTTCAAAGGTGGACTGGCGCAAACAGGCATAGGCCTGACCTGTGTTGAAGCTAAGCTATGTTTCTAGCAATATCTTAGACTCAGAAGTCAGAGGTGGGATTTCTAGCCATAAGTAATCCAAAACTGCCATGAGTATTGCTCATGCAGTGCAGCATGTGAGCTGTGACTTGGTGCTCTGGAAGAACCTGGGGTGAGGAGTGGGAGGCAGGTCTCACCTTGGCCCCCACCAACTTGTTCTGTGATGCGTAGCAAATCACCCACCTCTCTGTTTTGTGCTGGGCAAACGGGGATGACCCGGCACAGGTTTTTTCTGCCTATGGGTTGCGATGATTGAACAAGGTAATTTAGCCCAAGGAGCACAGATTAGGGAGTCAGACAGACCTGGGTTTGAATTCAAGTGCTGCCACCTACTCGCACAACAATCATGAACATCATTTTAAATCTCTCTGAAGCTCATTTTCTGAAATGTGTAAAACAAGAGGGTAGAATGAGCTTTGTGAGGTTGTTGGACTGATTGGCGATCACGTATATGAAGTACTTGGCATGCTGCCTGGTGCATAGTGGAAGTCCATTAATTTGAATCCATGATTACTGTTTGAAACATCTTGAAAGTGTACTTTTCACCTGGTATTACTGTTTGAAAATCAGATGACGGTAGTTTGTACTTCTCATGACCAGAAGCCAAAATATAAATGCACTCTTACCCAGGAAGTCTTGAAGAGAACTAATAATTTGAAATTCATCTTCTCGGGATAAAAATTGGGCCATTACTGGAAAGTCTTGGGGAATTTTTTAAAAATATTTGAAAAATTTTCTACTTAATCCATTGATGAATTTCAAAGCAATTATGTACTTTTTCATACAAAGCTGTCACTGTGAGCCTCTTCTTATCGTATTTGAGCTATTTGTGCTGAGTTTTATCTCTGAGGATAATTTCTTTTTATTTCCTTCGTGCTTCATTCTTCAATTATGCTGAAGGAAAAATCAGTGGTAGATGCCAGAACACACTTTGACCTTATTTTCCAGTTTGTAAATAGCATTAGGTAGGCTTTTGGAAGGAGAGCCTCTTTCCCAAAATAAGAGGTGATGGGATTATTGCGGAGGTGAGAGGCAAGGACTTTGTGCTTGGAGGTTGATGTTGCAATAAACTTAACCCTTCATGCTTCACAGCTCGCATCCTCTGAAGGCCAGAGTCCTCAGCTTTGGCTGTCGGGTAGGATCACCTGGGAAGCTTTCTATAAACCTGATGCTCAGCCTGCTATCCAGATCAAGAAATCAGAATCTCTGGGGCTGGAACCCAGGCATCATTGTTTTTACAACTTCCTAAGTGATTCCAAGGGGCAGCTAAGGATGAGAACACTACAATGGATTTTAGGTAATTTACTGATATTTTCTATTTTTTTTCCTTAACACTTCCGAGGTTGGAAAGGATCTTTGCAGTAGGAATTTTTATTAGAAATAGAATGAGGCACAGAGGGGTCATATTTCTGCCTTGTTCCTTGAAGCCGTGGTGGCCAATGTAAATGCCTGCAGGGATCTGACCACTGGTCTGATGAAGGAAGTTGGTGGGCCCCTGGAGAGACCCCTGGAAGCACACACCTGGCTGATCATGGGCAGCTCCAGTGCACATCCAGCAGTGTGGTTGTGTGGCTGGCTTTTCAAATTCTTCCAATTTCCAATTTCCCACGAAAAGTCAGCATTAAAAGAAAAAAGAAATCTGATTTTTTTACCTGGCAACCAATTCAGAATTGTCTAAAATATTGTGCTGGCCAAACAAAACATTTGTGCCGGTCAGTCACTTCCAGCCTCTCCTTTAGGAGTGTTAGAACAGGCCTAAACATCCTGGCCAATGTTTAATAGGTTTGTGTTTTTGTATTCTGGATGTAAGCTGCATTCTGTTTCTCCTCCAAGACTGCTTTGAGAAGGATCTTCCTCCCCATTCATAAGTAATCCTCGGGGATTGCTTTCCTCATTCAGTATTTCCCCCGCTGCAGGCATCCATTGCTTCAAGACACACATGGTTTAGAAATCATTTGTTCTTTTTATAATTAATTAGGGCTTATGGTGTGGTGTGTGGTGTGTGTGTTTGTGTGTGTGTGTGTGTGTGTGTGTGTGTGTGTAGTGGGGACTACAGGTGTGCACCACCATGCCCAGATCATATTTTGAATTTTTGTAGAGATGAGGTTTTGCTATGTTGCTTAGAGTGGTCTTGAAATCCTGTGATCAATCAATCCTCCTGCCTCATCTTCCCAGAATGCTGGGATTATAGGCATGAGCCACCGCAGCCAGCCTATATTTTTAAAAAATTATGTCTTGTGATAAGACATCTAAAAGTCCATGAACTTTCTTCTCTGCTGTGTAGTACAAGAAGCGTCCAAACCAGGAGTACAGTCTTACTGGCACATTAGAAACTAGAGTGGGAAAGGGTTAATTTACAGACCTGGCCGATCTCCTCCTGCTTCCAAGGTGGTGATTACTATGTGATTCTCCAACTTCACTTGAATCAGAATTCCTTGGGGAAGTAGTATGCTAAAATGCAGTTTCTCAGGCCCTTCCTCAGTCATTCTGATTCATGGAATTTCAGCTGAGACTCAAGATCTGTATTTTTAAACAAGTTCTCCTGGAGATTCAGTTGTGCCGTTTCACAGACCACATTTTTAGAAACACTAATCTAGGAGAGGTGCTTTTGGTCTCTGTGTCTCCTGTCATTTCAGAAGGGTTTCAGTCGGTTGGGTCACTGATCAATATGGTAGACCATTCAGAACACAAGATAAAGTTTGTATGCAGAGAAAAGCTGACTTAAGCTGTTCCTACATGATTGAGGTGCTTTTACCAGGAAGGGGCTTTTATAGGTTTCAATCATGTATGGGTGAAAAAGGTGCTGTATTCTTTTTATATGAATTACTTTGTGTCTTTTACAAGCAGTATATATGTATTAATATCCCATTTATCAGGTATTGTGGGGTTCATGGTATAGACAACTCGAGGTTTTTTTTTTTTTTTTTTTTTTTTTTTTATTTTCAATATAACAACGTTGCCCAGGCTGGAGTGCAGTGGCATGCTCATGGCCACCCCAGCGTCGACCTGTTGGACACCGGCGATCCTTCCGCCTCAGCCTTCCAAGTAACCGGAACGACAGGTGAGCGCTACCACACCTGGCTAAAGTTTTGATTTATTGTTGAGATGAGGTCTCGCTCAGTTGCCTGGGCTCGTCTCAAACCCACAGGCTCAGGCAATTCACTCGCCTTGGCCTCTCAAAGTGCTGGGATGACAGGTGGAGCCACCGAGCCTGGCCTCGAGGTTTTTTTTTAAGTTGCATATCTTTTTTGCTTTATTCCCAACCATTTACAGGAAACTATTTCTTAACTTAGTATACATTTCTCTGCTTTTACAAACATAATCTACTGAAGTCAGTTAAATCTTTTCAAGGTCATTAAATATGTTTTTAATTCTTTCAGGTCTTATTTATTTTTACTAAAGCCTCTCCACTGAATGGTCCCAAATGTGTTTGCTCTTTGAGTACCATTGTTTTTAGAGTTTTTCTTTTCTCTCACCATTATCTGTCATTTCTCTCTGCCATTACAGTGTCTACCTCTCGGGGCCTTCCTCTCATTTGCTATGGGGCTGGGAAGTCATGTAACTGTATACTATTTGTCGAGTGATAGTAAATAGGATTTGAGTGAGGTTTTGAGATTTTTAGCAATAAAATGAGTGCACTTTGCCGCACTGACTTGGTGACGTTATTTCAGTGGCTCAGCCACCTTCCTCTAATTTACCTCCTGATCTCCACTGCAATTGTCAGATTTGTGACCTCATGACAAGTGAGATGTTGCTAGAAATCATTTCACTTGGTAAGCCACTGTCTCCCACAATTAGTGTTAGTGTTTTTATGTATGCAGTTCTATAATGTGAACCTTAAGAGGATTAAAACTCAAATAAAAATTTTTCATGCCAAGTTTTTCTGCAGGATAAAGTGCTTTTGATTCAGTGTTATTGTGTCTTGGAGCTATAAATTAGTTGTTTACCTATGAAATCCCATCCTGCAGTCATTCTGAAATAAAGTTATTACAACTAATATTCATGTGTACATTCTGATTTATTGGGTAGTATCTCATCTCCCAGCATAGCTTGTGTTTATTGTTTGCAGTCGTGTTCCTAGTCCTTTTAGCTGCTGCAGATGAGGGTATTATACCAACCACATGATGCTAGCTTCCCCCACCCCCACCAAGGTGAACCACTGATGTTTCTCTCAGAAATAAGCAGAAGCCACCATTATTGGGTGACCCAGGTAGGCCATGTGCTAGTGGAGCAAAGGACTAGGGTCTGCAGAAGAAGAAGAAATAAAGCACAGCATGGACGGACAGAATGAATCCGGTGGTCCAGAGGAGGAGAGCCATAGCTTCTTGTTGACCTGTGAGGCTCGGTTCTTTGTTTCCATGAGGTTCACGTTCTGTAGTTGAATGCTTTTGAGTGGGTTTCTATGCCTTGTTATCAAAATGCCTTGTCTAGCCCTATGAATGCCCTTCCTTTACTAGTGCCAGGGTGTGGTGGTGATGGCCTTATCTTTAGGGTAGGGTCCTTAGTTCAACCAGCATTTATTGAGCACCTGCTGTGGGCAAGAGAAAGATAGGATTTGTCTTCTGTTTTGACTTGTCTGTGGTTCACTAGATTGCTTATGCCATCATTATATAAAGAGACTTCAAAAAGTTCATGGAAAAGGAATTGAAAGATAAAAATGTAAACTTTATTTCTCAACATAAGCATCATCAAGTTCAAGACACTTTTACAAGAACTGAGGGTCTTGGAAATTAACTATGTCAGTGCAGTTTTTACAATATTAAGAAAAATGAGTGTCTTTTAAATATTTTTATAGACTAGGAAAAAAAAAAGAAATCAGAAGGAGCCAAATTAAGACTATAAGTTGGATGCCAAATGATTTACCGTCAGAACGATTATAGAATTGCTCGTGCTTGATGAGCAGAATGAGCAGGAACATTGTTGAGGTGGAGAAGGACTCTCTGGTGAAGCTTTCCCTGTGTTTTTCTGCAAAAGCTTTGGCTTGCTTTCTCAAAACATTCTTACAATAAGCATATGTCCTTGTTCTTGGCCATCTAGAAAGTCAACAAGCAAAATGCCTTGAGTATCCCACACAACTGTTGGCCATGACCTTTGCTTTTGACTGGCCCACTTTTGCATTGACTGGACCACTTCTATCTCTTAGTAGCCATTGCTGTGATTGAGCTTTGTCTTCAGGATTGTACTGGTGAAGCCATGATTCATCTCTTGATACAATTCTTGAAAGAAACACTTCAGGATCGTGATCCCACTTGTTTAAAATTTCCATTGAATCATCTGTTGTCTGCAGCTAATCTGGGTGCAACAATTTTGGCATCCATCGAGTGGAAAGTTTGTTCAACTTTAATTTTTCAGTCAGAATGATATAAGCTGAATGAATTAAGATGTGTATGGTATTGTTATTGTTTCTGCTGTTAAACATTAGTCCTCTTGAATTAGTGCAGGAACAAGATTAATTTTTTTTTCCACAAATGATGTCAATGGTCTGCTGCTGCAGGCTTCATCTTCAACATTGGCTTGTCACTTCTTAACATGAGTTATCCGTTTTTAAACTGCTGATTTCTTTGGAGCATTGTCCTCATAAGCTTTTCTTAAAGCATCAGTGATTCACCATTCTTCCACCCAAACTTCACCACAAATTTGATGTTCTTCAATTTTAGCAGAATTCAGGTTGCTCTGATAGGGACTCTTTTCAGACTGATGTCTTATTCTTCTTAGTGCTGCAAACTAGATCCTCCAGTTCAGACATGTTAAAACAGGTTAGTGTGAGTTTATTTTCATGGAAAAAATTTTGAAATTCATGCACAGTTTTTCATAATATGCATTTTCATGAACTTTTTGAAGACCTCGAGTACTGGCAGATGCTATTAATGAGCATCATTCTCTGCTTCATCCCTGGCTCTTCCCAGGTCACAGAAGCCAGGCATCATTATTTTTTTTTAAATGGACAAAAGTGGAGGGGAGAAAATATCACCCCAGGCTCTCCCTCACCATTGAAGCAGGAAAGAGACTGCCAGCTCCAGGTTTTGCCTCACCACTTCAGCACCTGGCTAGGCACTGGCTTCAGGGGTTGCAGAGTGAGTCCTGAGACAGAGTCCCATGGAAGAGGACAAGAGAGGCACCCCACCACCATCTTGAAGGCGGGGCAGGAAAGTGCTCCCACTCGCTCACCACGGAGCAACGGACCAGATCTCTGTGACTGGCAGATCAACTACTCAGGGATTGATCACGACCCAGAAGGAATATCCTGAAAGCACAAACTTCGGAGAGACCTGCTTAGTGCTGAGTTCCAGGCAATCCCACCCCCTACCCTGATCCAGCCAAGGGACAAAGGGTGTGGCCAGAAAAGGACAAGGAAAAGTCCAAAGAGATCAGTGGTGAATCCTGGGCTGACCCAAATCCCCTCCTTCCCAGCAATCCTTTGAACGTCAGACCCACACAGCTGGGCCACGACTGAGAGGGACAAACCCAGGCAGAGCCTGGACATCAGTCGCAATAGAACTCCATTCCAGGATAGGCCTGGCTGGGATGCCTCCCATGAGAGTATATACCTGGGGAAAAGACAATCCTGTAACTTCCAACTGGAGGAGATCGCCCTGACCATACGAGAGTGGGAGGGGAGGACTGCAGCCCCACTCACCTCAATTACCCCTTCTTCTTCCCTGCTTGGACCCTGAGGAGAGAGTGAAAGAGGTGACTCTGCAGGAGAGACCTGATTAGAGGAACAATTACAGAGCCTGCCACAAGAGGGCAGGTTTTTTTTTTAAATTTCAATTAAAAAAATTAAAAAAAAATTTTTTTTGACTTAGTTCATCTATTTAAAAATATTTTCCTTTGTGCATGAATGTGTATGTGAGGGTTTGATCTGCTCCCCCCAATATTTTTTCTTTTCTTTTTCTGTTTCTTCTTTTATTTGTCGTTTCTGTTTACATGTGTATGTGAATGATTGAGTGTTCATCTTTCAATTTTGTTGTTGTTGGTTTGTTTTTGCTCTTTTGTTCTTCTGGGCTTTTTTTAGTTTTCATTTCTTATAGTTTAAGGTGTATGTCAATATATGTGTAAGGGTTCGATCTGAATTACCTCCCCCCCGTCTTTCTGTTTTTCTTTATGCTAGACATGTTTGTGTGTTTTTAGTTTTCTTGGTATTTTGTTGTTGTTTGTTTTGTTTCACTTTGTTGTTATTCCAGTTTGTTTTGGGCTGTGTGTGTATGTCTTTGTGTGTGTGTGTTCAGTAGTTTTTTGCATTGGTTTCTGCTGTGTATCCTCATATAGAGTGGCGATGGGGAGTGGGTCTCAGGGAATACATACCACAATAAGTGAACATTGTAATTTGCAAGTAGTTTCTGAATCCTAGTGCCCCAACCCCTGCTTTATTCAAATTTCAAAAACTATAAGAAACAGCAAAGCTTCCCATTCACCATCTTATTTCAAAATAGAATCCAAAACCCAGATCAGGGAAGAATAGAGGACTGAGCAAACATCAGAAGGGAAAGCCTCTCACACTGACACTGAATAACAGAACTAAAGAGAAAAATAAGAGATCTGTCACAAATGAGGAAAAACCAAAGGAAGACTTCAGGCAATTTCAAGTGTACCAAAGACAAAACTCCTGAAAAATCAGACCTTGGTGCCCAAACAATGGAAGTCACCAAAGATGGCTCCAGAATATGACAGGGATTAGGGAATGGATGGAAACAGTGAATAAGACTCAAGAAAGACAAGATGCAACACTGAAAGAACTTATAACAGAGATTTTGGCAATAAAAATTTTCATCCAGGAAATAAATAACAAGATGACAAGCATGGAAAGCAGAATTAATCTAGCTGAAGAAAGAATCTCAGAACTTGAAGACCAGAACATGGAATTAACCCAATCTGCGAACAAAACAAAACAAAAAAACAAAATAGAAGGAAGACTCAGAAAGAAAGAACAAAGCCTACAAGGGATAGGCAATTATATTAAGAGGCCGAACCTATGCCTCATTGGTATCGCAGAAGAAGAAAGGAAAATGAAGAACAACTTGGAGCAAGTATTCCAGGAGGTAATCTAAGAAACCTTTCCCCATCTCACCAGAGATATGACCAGTCAAGTACAAGAGATACAGAGAACCCCCACAAGACACCAAATGAGAAGACCAACACCTAGACACATAGTAATTGCCTACAGAAAGTAGACACAAAAGAAAAAAATCCTGAAGGCAGCAAGAGAAAAAGGTCAGACTACCTACCAGGGAAAACCAATCAGAACAGCAGCAGAAACACTACAAGCAAGAAGGGACTGGAGCCCTATATTCAAAGTCCTCACAATAAACAATTTCAACCAGGAATTTCCTATCTAGCCAAGCTCAGCTTCATCAGTGATGGAGAATTAAAATCCTTCCCAGACATACAATCCCTAAGAGATCATGCAGCTTCCAGACCTGCTCTACAGGAGACACTTGCAAAGCTATTAAGCAAAGAAAAAAGAAAAAAAAGAATGACTACACACTTCCCAAGAAAACAGGAGAACACAGAATCAACAGAGAATACAGCACAACAAGAAACTTGAAAACACACACATACATTAAGCCCAAAGCCAAAAGAAAACAAGCAAAGAAAAAATTTTATAAGAACCTCATGACAGGGATAAACCCTCACATTTCAATAATTAGCCTGAATGTGAATGGACTAAAAGCACCACTGAAAAGACACAGAATAGCAAACTGGATAAGAAACCATGACCCAATTATTTGCTGCAACCAGGAGATTCATCTCACTACAAGGGATGCACACAGACTCAAAGATAAAGAATGGAAAACGAGTTTCCAGGCAAATGGATCACAAAAGAAGGCAGTAGTTGCCATCTTAATATCAGACAAAACAACTTTTAAGCTATCAAAAATTTAAAAAGATACAAAAGGACACTACATAATGATAAAAGGTTCAATCCATCAACAAGAAGCATCTATCCTAAACATAAATGTACTTAACACAGGAGCACCAGCATTTATAAAGCAACTACTAAGTAAACTAAAAAAAGATATTGACTCTAACAGTATTATAACAGGGGACTTGAATACCCCACTGACAGTCCTAGATAGATCATTGAGGCAAAAAAATCAACAAGGAGATCCAGAACCTAAACTTGACACTCGACCAAATGGACTTATAGATACCAACAGATTATTCCACCCAACAACCACAGAATGTACATTCTACTCTTCACCACATGGAATGTACTCCAAGATCGATCACATCCTTGGCCATACATCAAGCATAAACAAATTTCATAAGGTTGAAATCTTGCCATGTGCACTCTCAGACCATAGTGGAATAAAAATAAATATCAACACCAACAACATTTCCCCAAAGCTTTAGTGTCCACAAAGACATGGACACCAAACAGCATGATGCTGAACAACTACTGGGTCAATAATGAAATCAAAGCATAAATTAAAAGATTCCTGGAAACAAATGAAAATGAAGAAACATCTTACCAAAACCTCTGGAATACCATGAAAACAGTTCTAAGAGAGGAATTTATATCTCTACAAGTATACATCAAGAAAACAGAAAGATAATAAGTGCAGAGCCTAACAAATTACTTAAGGGAGCTGGAAAAAGAAAACCACCAAAACCCCAACTTTAACAGAAGAATACAAATCATCAAAATAAAAACTGAAATACAGGATATAGAAGACAAAAACATCATAGAAAACATCAACAAAATCAAAAGCTGATCTCTGAAAGAATTAACAAGATTGATGGACTCCTAGCCAGAATGACCAAGAAAAAGAGAGAAAAAGCCCAAATAAATACAATCAGGGGCCTGGCTCAGTAGCTCAGCCTATAATCCCAGCGCTTTGGGAGGCCGAGGTGAGTGGGTTGCCTGAGCCTGAGGGTTCAAGACCTGCCTGGGCAACTTGGCGAGACCCCACCTCTACAATAAATCAAAAATTAGCTGGGCGTGGTAGCGTGCGCCTGTAATTCCAGCTACTTGGAAGGCTGAGGCGGAAGGTTGCCGGAGCCCAGCAAGTCAAGGCTGTGGTGGCCGGGAGCGGCCACTGCACCCCAGTCTGGGTGACAGAGTGAGACTCCAACTCAAAACAAAAACAAAAACAAAAACAAAACCCTGTGCCACAAAGGGATACAAAATCTTATAAGACAATATTTCTGCATTTTGATATCTTATAAAAATCATAAAATGTTTAGACAACGGTTATTTCCAACATGAGTAATATTGGGTCCACATGTATTAAGAGTTTAGGAAGCAAGAATCTGGTAGTCAGTGGATGCACTATGGGAGAATATTTAGACTGAATTGTGTTCCCCAAATTGCATACATTGAAGCCTAAATGTTAGTGTGATTGAATTTGGAGACAGAGCCTTTACAGAGATAACATGAGATCATAAGAATGCGGCTCTAGTGAGATTCAAGTGGTGTCCTTGTAAGGAGAGGAAAAGACACCAGGGATGCACATACACAGAGGGGAAACCATGTGATAACTCAGCAAAATGCTACTATCTGCAAGACAGGTAGTAAAGCTACAGGAAAAACGCAACCTATCAACACTTTGATTTTGCACTTCTAGCCTCTGGAACTGTGAGAAAATACATTTATGCTGTTGAAGCCTACTGCAGTCTATAATAGTTTGTTACAATGGCCCTTGCAAATTAATATGGTAGAAGAGGTATTTCATTGAGAACTGGATATTGGAAGGCTAGAAAGAGCCCCTTCCTCCCAAAAATGGTGGTCCTACATTGTTTCTTATATGAGGAAATGACATTCTTCTCCACCCAGATGCAGATCCAGATGCCTAGAATTTATCTCTGTCTCCTCCATTTTCCATACTCAGGCATGAAATTGAGCGGTAATATTTTAATTCTATCTCTTAAAAATATTTTGAATTTGTTGACACCTCTCCATTCTCATCACCATGTACCAGTCTAAGCCTCTATGTTCTCCACTAGAAGTCATCTTACTCATTCTGGCTGCTCCTGTCCATTTTACACTCTGCCTACTGAGTGACCTTCCTCAATGTAAGCGTGGTAAGGCTCCCTTCTGTTTGCAGCCTCTTTGGGATAAGTTTAAGTCCTTAATTTGCCATTTTCTGGATATTTATCTGGTCCTCACCTTTCTCTTAAGCCACATTTTACTTTACCCTCTTATCCATATTCATTACAACTCTGGTGGAATCCTTCTGTTCTTTGAATATACCACAATCTGTCTCCAGACACTTGAGTTAACTGTTCCCTCTGCCCCACATATGCCCCTTAATATTTGAGACTTAGTCATACATTTCTTCTGCCCCATATCCTACTCCTACAATTTTACCTACCCAGAAAAAAATCAGGTTTCCAGTTATTAATCATTAGGTACCTTCTAAATTTATTTTCCGTAGTACATATTTTATATTTATATAATTATTTTTTAGGACTACATGATATAGTTTGGATTGTTTTCCTCTTCAAACTGCATGTTTAAATGTGATCTTCAATGTTGGAGATAGGGCCTAGTGGGAGGTATTAGGGTCATGGCTGCCCATCCTTCATGAATAGCTTGGTGACATTCTTGTGATAATGAATGAGTTCTATTAGTTCATATGAGAGCTGGTTGTTTAAAAGAGCCTGGCACCTCTCTTCTCTCTTGTTCCTGCTCTCACCATGTGACATACCTTCTCCACTTGCCTTCCATCAGAAGCAAAAGTTTCCAGAAGCCATACCAGAAGGCAGGCAGGTACCAGCATCATGCAGAATCATGAACTAAATAAGCCTTTTAAAAATAAATAGATAAATAAATTACTCAACTCCATGCATTCTTTTATGTAAAACTAACATACCCATTCACAGAAAATTTGGTAAGGATAAGTAACTACTTTGTATGTTCACTGCTTTACTCCTGGTGTCTAATAAATCACATAACAGCAAATATTAAGTAATGAACAATGATTTTTAAAAAGAAAAGAATATGACTTTGATCTAAAAGTAAATTAACTTCCCAACAATTTTAGCTATTGGGACATACCTACTTCTCAAACACCCAACCAGCCCCATAAATGATCATAATTGATTGCACAAACCCAACTGCCAGCAGACAGGGAGTGTCATAGTGTGACTTTTCCTCCTGTCTTTAAAAACCGAATTCTCAACCTTGACCCATGTAGGTCTGAGGAGAGACATATGTAGGGAAGAGAGAGTAAATGGTCCTTCCAACCTAGCAATGAGAGGGGTAGCTCCATAGAAAGGAATACACATTGATCTTGTCTTGTCTTGGAGGTGGTCATGATTAAGCCAATCTACCTTTTTTGGGTCAGTAAGGGTATATAGGTGTTTTCCAGCATTTCTGAGGAGGTTGAGATAGAGACAGATTGCTTCTCTTTTCTAGGCTGATACTAGAATGTGATAAGACTGGGGAAAGTATACTTCTTGCTTAGGGGATAAACAAGTTCAGATCTGGATCACAGAAGTAGTGGAAAAGGACAGTTATCATAAATAAAAATGTAAAGGAAGGTGAAAAAGTGACTGTGTAATATTTCATCTTGTATATGTACCACTTTTTAAAAATCCAGTCTTCTTTTGATAGGCAGTACTTCTTTTGTCTTCTGTTAACACTACTTCAGAAAAATAATTAATAGGTACCTGAATAAATATAGAGATATGAATGAATCATTAAATAGTATGCTGTAAAAATAATGGGACAAATATTTTATGTTTTAAACAGACATTACTATACAGGCAAGTCAATTTTTAGTGTGAATTTAATCTCAAATAACATTATTCTGATCATAGACCCTTTAGTCAGATGGTAAACACTGTTTTCAAATGCAGTACACATTGGAATCTTAGCTTTCTATATTATTTAGGGCATCATTGTGGGCTGCTATAATTGAGTTCCCAAATAACAACAGCTTAAGCAAGATAGTTATTTCTCTCCCAGGAAATGATCCTGGGGCAGGAGTCAGGGGCTCCATGATGTAGAGAACCAGAACTGAGCCTGGAAAGGATTCTGCATGTTCACTGTTAAGGAAAGAGAAATTGTAACATTTTGGAAACTAATCTAATAAGTTTTAAAACACATATACCATTTGATCCCACACATAGGAATCTATACATAGAAAAAAAAAATTGAGAAGGCCATAGGCACTAAGGTACTTAAAACAACTTGGTTTATAGTGGCGAAAACCTAAGAAAGTCAGCAAATGCTTATCAATGGTGAAGTTAAATATATTATCAAGCACCCATACTATGGAACATTATACAGCCATTAATAAGTGTGTTAGAGTCATAGCAATTGCCTTTTAAAATTTTCCACAAGTTATTATTTTGCAAAGAAAGGAAGATATGGAAATTATATGTGTATACATGTACATATATGTTCTGTATACATATTTTACGCATTAAATTTTGTCCCTCACAAAGATTTATTGAAGCTCTAATCCCTGAAGCTTATAAATGTGACATTATTTGGAAAGAGGTCATGACAAAAATTATCAAGGCCATGCCAGATTAAGATGGGTCCTAAATTTAATATGACTGGTATCCTTCTAAGAAGAGAAGAGACATAGACATACATAGGAAAGAATGCTATGTGATGACAGAGACAGTGATTGGAGAAATGTATCTACAAGTCAAAGAACTCCAAGATTCCTTAGAAATCACCAGAAGGAGCAGAAAGATGTGGAACAATTAATTGATCCCTTGGAAACTCCAGAAGGAAATGATCCTGAATTTTGGACTTCTTGCCTCCAGAAGAGTAAGATAATAAATTTCTTTTTTTTTTTTGAGTTGGAGTCTCACTCTGTCGCCCAGACTGGAGGGCAGTGGCCGCTCCTAGCCACCGCAGCCTCGACCTGCTGGGCTCCGGCGATCCTTCCACCTCAGTCTTCCGAGTAGCCGGAACTACAGGCATGCGCTACCACGCCCGGCTAATTTTTTTGATTTATTGTAGAGATGACGTTTCGCCTGCCCAGGCGGGTCTCGAACCCGCGGGCTCAGGCAATCCACTCACCTCAGCCTCCCAAGGCGCGG